>PVHX01034168.1:0-12513 GCA_004024805.1 Geosciurus inauris | reverse complement strand
GGTGGGGTTGGAAGGGAAGAGGGTTTTGAGGTTAGTGTCAGTTGAAGCTATGAAGCTTTGTGTTTCCAGTGATGATGGAGTGGGCAAGCTTCTTTCATGTTCTTGAGTGCTGCAATCCATGTGGTGGGAATTTTCTTGTGTTCCTGTGATTCTTTAAAGATATAAACTAAAAGAGTTTGTTTAGTTTCTAGTTTGGTTAATTATCTTTTTATACATTTGACAAAGAGAAGGACCAGGAGAGGGCTTAGAACACTGAGCCCAATAATAGCCCCATTGGATGGATCCAACATAGCTGATCACTCATTCCACACCTTTTGAAAAATTGAAGGGTCAAATACAACATTAGCTTTGGTTTAGGTACTCACAGAAGGGCTTCTCTCTTTAAGTGGGGATTTAATCTCTTTTCTAGAGAGAGGCTTGAATAAATATTGGTGGCTGGGATCCAAAGGTGCTTAGACTCTGTGGGGGGGGACACATGCATAGCCTCACCCTAGTGTGAACAGAGGTTCTGGGTCCTTCCATTAAAAGGTCATGTGGTCCTTCCATCGTGCCAAGAGACGGAGGGTAGGGAAGGTAAATGAACCCCAGTGTAAAAACGCTGCATTGAGGCCTTGTTTATCAAAACTGAGATAGTTAAGGGTAAATAATTCATCCAACAATCTCAAAGAATGGTCCTTTTTGGTAGAATTAGTTTTGAAGCATCTCCTTTAGAGTTTGATTGGATCTTTCAATGACTGCTTGTCATAACCTGGGGGTTATAGGGGATCCCTTTGGCATGGGAAATTCCCCAGGAAGTTAAAAATTCCTTCAATCTGAGGGAGACATAGGCCAGCCCATTGTCTTTTTTAATTGACCATAGGACACCAATGAACAGCATTGCCTTAATCACATGAGCTGCTTTTCCTCCTGTGAGGGCAGTAGCATACACAAGGGAGGAATAGGTGTCAATTATCACATGTACAAATTTAAGTTTCCTGAAATTAGGGATATGAGTGACATCCATCTTTCAGAGGTATTTGGGTGTCAACCCACAGTGGTTGACTCCCTGTGGTGGGAGTGGGCCCAAAAGTAACAATGGGCTGCAAGAGGAGCATCTATGGATGAGATGTTTGCAGTTTTGGATTGGAATTTCAGGCAATAGGTGATGAAGAGTATCTCCTGAGATGTGAAACCTCTGGTGTAAGGCTCTAGCTTGTTCTAGAGCAGAAATAATGACTTAGGCTGACTTACAAGTTTGTCAATGGAAGCATTCCCCTCTGATAGGGGGAAAGTCAGGCAACCCAGAATGGGGGCAAATGTGCATGATATACCATAGTTGTTGTCTTACTTCTGGTACAGTTTTCAGGGCAGCCATAATTTGTGAGGTGATACAGGTGATTTTGTGGAAGGAGCTCCAGGGACTCCAGCAACAATAAAGGTCCATCACATTGCCAAAAAATGCCTAAGGGTAACTTCAAGGTGGAAAGTATTATGGCTGACAAAGGAACAGCAGGGTCAAATATTTTTAAAAAAATATTTTTAGTTATGCATGGACACAGTGTTTTTATTTTGTTTATTTATTTTTATGTGGTGATGAGGATCAAATAAACCCTGTGCCTCACATGTGTGAGGCAAGCACTCTGCCACTGAGCCAGATCCTCAGCCCAGGGTCAAATCTTTGAGCTGGGCAGATGTAAACAATTGATTAATTTCTTCCAGCATGCCTCTAACTTCTGGAGTAATCTTAAGCCTTCTAAAAGGATGTTTGCTGCCTTTGAGCTGATCATAGAGGAGCTCAAGTACATTGGGAGGTAATGGCAAGAATGGCCTATTCCAGTTAATATTACCAGAAAATTTTGGTAATTCTGTCAAGGAGATGTCATTGGGGACTTCAAGGGAGGTTTTAATAGGTCAAATCCCCTGAGAAAAATGAAACCCTAAGAACGAGAAGGGAGGGTGAGTTTCAATCTTCTCTTTGGCCACTTAAAGGTTAAGATCCTCTAAATTTTCTAGGAGTGAATTCAGAAGCACTTGCACAGATTCTTGGTCTTTGCAAGCCACTAAGATCATCCATGAAGTGAGTAATGTTTCTGTTGCTTCTTAAGGGGGCAATGGCTTTAGCCACAAACATTTGGCAAATGTTAGGGCTGTTTTTTAGTCCTTGTGGCAAGAATTTGCATTGATACAGATCACAAGTTTTGGCATGATTAGGTTCCCAGAACAAAAAGGCAAACTAAGGCCTGTCTGTCTCATGAAGAAGGAAGGGGAAAAAAACAATACCAAGTGTCAATTTTAGCAATATAACAACCTATGGCTAGAGGATGGCTAGAGGAAAGAAAGGCCAACTTGACACATGCTCCTCTTTTCCATTTTCTTGTTGATATGCCTAAGGTCCTGTAATAAGCTGCATTTGGCTGATTGTTTTGGAACAACAAAAATGGGGAAACTATGAGGGGTAGTTGAAGGCTCAATAAGACCTAAAGCGAGTTGCTGGTGGACAAGGTTCTTTAATGCTGAAACCTTAGGTTTAAGATGAGGCCATTGCTCCACCCAGCAGGGTGAGGTGCCCATGCAACTAAGGCAGAAGTGGAATTGGTACCTTGACACCCTGGGCCCCACAGTGCAAACAACCCTGGGTGCACTAGGGAAAGTCCACCCTAGTGGACTTTTCACCCCCTGCTTTCACCCCCTGCTTCACCCCCTGCTTCTCAAACTCCATTGCCTGGGTCGTGGAGGTGGGAGAAGAGAGTGGCCAGGGGTGGGGGAGCGGTCGCACCTAGGCTGGGCGTCCCAGAGATCTTGGTGCACCCTGGCGGGAGCAAAGAGATTTTGGTGACCACTTGTACTCCCTCATCCCCATGGCTCTCCCTCAGGTGGGCTTCTGTCATGCAGCAATCCTGGAGCCGGTTGCAGTGCATCCCCACAAGAGAAATGCACCCTGCCCCTGACAACTCCCCCATTGCTGCCCACTTTCCCTTGCCTGCTGGAGCACACCCCCTCTGGAAAAGAGAGGATAGATAGCTGTAATGTGAAGAGGGAGAAGTGGAGGGGCCAGGAGGAATGGGGATTGGAGTTGATCAAGGCTCACGGCTGCTGTGTGTTTCAGCTGAGGAGCAGAGGAAGGGGTCCTTCTATCCAAGTTTGAGATCTGAGGACAGGTTGATGGAGAAGCACTCACAGGAGACCAAGCTGGTGGACCAGGAGCCTGAGACACTTGCAGAAAGCCACCTCCTGAGAAAAAGGTCGGCAAAACAAGAGAGTCCTTCTGCTTCCACCAAAGGTAGGACTTCCCCCAGAGGACGCTGAGCCAAGCATTTGGGACAGTTACAGTTTCAGGGCCTCTGTGGGAGATTGATATCCAGAATTCCTGATGGCAGGTGAGTTCCATAAGCATACAAGTGTGTAACAGAGTCAAGAGGACTTGGAGAGAAGCCACCAGGTGTCATCAGGAGGGCTGGATAACATTTGATACCACTGGGATCCTTCAGTGTGCCAGAGTCTAGAATGGAACCCGAGGGCACTGCCCAGCTGAAGAGCAGCTATGAGAAGACAACCAGTGAGACAAATCAAATATTAGCAAATGTTTCCCCTTTTAGCAGCTTAATATGGAGTGAAGGGCTAAGGCCATGATCTCTGGAAGAAGCCTGAACATAGTCTCCCATCCACTGTGTCATCTGGGTTGTAGAGTGGGACTGTTAAATATGTAAAATCAGGCAGGTGGTCTGGGACTTTGTCTTGAAAAAGTCTTTCCAACTCCAGTATAGAGGCTAGTTTATGGAATTGTAGAGCTAAGGGAGACCTATCCTGGGTCCATTGATGTATTCTAGTGGGAACCAGTAAGGCTGTTGTGGTATTAGGATTCCAGAAGGAACCAGGAGTTGAAAACAGCAGAACCAGCCCTAAGATGAGATGGAGTCCATGTGTCAGACAAGAAAGAATAAAATGAGGGACACTGGTTAGGCTGAAGCTGGACTGGGCAGCTCACATGAGATACCTGTAGCCCGTCAAGGGGCACAAGCAGGAGGCAGGGTGAAATGCTAGGTGACATTCAGGCACTAGGCTTGGGAGACAGGCTGGATGTGAAATTCAGGAATTCCTCTCTTGAAGGTAGAAGGCTGCAGGAAGGGCCAGAGTTCTAGGGCTGCCCTTGTCTCTCAGGGTACCTTTAGCCACAATTACAAAAAAAAAAAAGCCACTAAATGCAACTGAGATCAAAGTCTCACAGATGATGGAAGTATCAGAGTCACCCTTCTGCCAAGCATTCAGGATGGTCTGCTCAGCAGCTCAGCAATGAGTTAAATCCTGTTAAGGACTTGGCAAGTTATACCCTGTTAACCTCATGTCTGGGATGACTTCTGCCACAGTCCCCAGGTAGCCAGAGGGCCCCTGGTATTTCTCATTCTCTATTAGCAAGAAAACCTTTCCCAGGTGGAAGTCAGCTGCCCTGCCTGTCCAGGATGTGTTCTGCTTTGCAATTTACCAGAGATTGGAGTAGCCATGAGACACCGGTGTGGGCAAGACCTCTGTCACCTAGGAACTCCCTACTGGAAAGGCACCAGGCAACAGCTGGCTCACAGTACCTCTTTGGAGGCAAGGACATGAAGAGAAAACAGCAAGTCACAGAGCAAGATAGAAGATGAGTTTCAAGAAAGGGGACAGTGTGGTTTCTTCATATAGTTAAATGTGCTCTGCTGTGACAAGGGCCCAGGGGAAAGTGTGGCTCCTCCATACAGTAGGATGTGCTCTGCTGTAACAAGGGCCAGCCCCTGACATACTGTACTGTGGAGCTGCCCCACAACATGAAGGAAGTGAAGTGCACACACAGCACTGCTAGGTGCTGCTCTGTATCTGAATGTCCAGAAGGGAAAATACACAGAGAGGCAGCTTAGAGACCTTCTGGCGCCAAGTGCAGGCGTGAGATATGGCCCCATTCAGCAGAAGAAGACTTCTTGGGATGATGGAAATATTCTTAACACTGAATTGGACCAGCACACCAACATGTTGCTGTCCCTCCCTCTGAAAATGGCCTGTATTTTTCCCTTGCCTTAGCCAAAAAGCAGCTCTCTTTTGAGTTTGCCATTTCCCACCCTGTGCTCCCTTGAATGTGTATCTGCTTTCCTAAATAAACCTCTAAATTAGGCTGGGTGTAATGGTGCATACCTGTAATCTCAGCTATTCAGAAGGCTGAGACAGGAAAATGGCAAGTTATGCACTAGTCTCAGCAACTGGGTGATATCTCTGTGTCAAAATAAAAAAGCTAGGGGTGTAGCTCCATGGTTGAGCACCCCTGAGTTCAATCTCTCATACTAAAACAAAATAAAAGAAAAAGAAAACTGGAGTGGGATGGGTATAATTGTGCACACCTGTTCCCAGCTACTCAGGAGAATTTCTTGAGCCCAGGAGTTTAAGACCAGCCTGGGCAACTTAGTGAGACCCTGTCTGAACATAAAATAAGAGTTTAGGGATATAGGTCATGAGTAGAGCATTCAAGTTTGATCCCCAGTACCACGCTCGCATGCACACATGCACACATTAAAACACAGAGAAGAAAAAAAAAAAAAGACTTATGATGTAGTTCACCTGAAGAGCATTCCTGGGTTCAATCCTAGGATGCACAAGGTGATGGGCTCCATCCTGGCAGGCACGCACACACACACACACACACACACACACACACACACACACACACACCCCTAGTCTCAATAGGTTACATATTGTATGACTCCATTTGTGTAACACTCACCAAATGACAAAATGATAGAGATGGAGAAAAAACTGGTGGTTGCAGGGAGGGGGAAGGGACTGGGGATCTCTGGTGAAGGATCAGTGTTGTGTCCTGATCAAGGTGGGGTCATCAACTATGTGGCATACATGTGTATAGCTTGGATAATGCCAGTTTCCTGGTGTTGATATTAACTCAGTTATAAAAAGTGTTATCATTGGAGAACACTGGATGAAAGATATATGGGAACTTTTGCAACTTCCTGTGAGCTTTTATTTTAAAAATAAAAGCTTTAAAAATGTATCAAAAGTTGTAATTAAAATGTAGTTCCAGAATTCTTTGCCTTTCTCTCCAAACCAGACTAAATAAATGGGAAGTATGGATGACTTCAGGGTTTTTTTTTTAAATGTCTTCCAATTTTGGCCACTATTAGGATAAGAATATTTGAGAGTGCAGTAGTAAATTGCAAATAGATGCTGTTATTTGAAAAGAAAGAGATGCTAAACAGATATATATCTAAATCCTTGTTCATCTCATGACATAGACTTACTGGGCAGAAGAAAAGGTCCAGTGTTGCAGTTCACCATTTGATGTGGAAAAGCATTACAAAGACAAAGTATCAAGATTGATTTCATATCTGGAAAAAAAATGTACTTCCAGTACAAAGAGAGCAGATCAGTGAAATGGAAACTATGAAGAACTCTGTGTGTGAGTGTGTGTGTATGTAATAATAGTGCAATAAAAATGGCACCAAAAACAGGTGGGAATTATATTGGCTGAATTATATCATTATATTGTGTGCATATATGAATATTTAACAATGAAACCCACAATTACGTGTAATTATAACACACCAAAATATGCAAAAAAAGTAAATAATTTGAATGCTTGGTATCAAAAACAAAAGGAAAAGGGAAGAATTATATAGTACATGATGCTAGGAAAATTGCCTAACACTTTAAGGAAAAACTCATGTTGGATTTTACCCTTTTGCCATATGCAGATAGTTTCCAGATGGTTAAGAGTGACTAGAATAAAATGATATAAATATTAATGTGGTTTTTCTAAACCTCAAGGAAGAATGTCACGAAGAAATATTGAAGGTGTTGGGTGCAGTGGCTTTGCCTTGTAATCCCAGTGACTGGGAAGACTGAGGCAGAATGACCATAATTTTGAGTCCTGCCTAGGTAGCCTAGTGAGACCCTCAGCAATTTATCAGGATCTTGTATCCAAAAAAAAAAAAAAAAAAAAAAAATTCTGGGCATGTAGCACAGTGGTAAAGAACCCCTGGGTACAAACCCTGGTACTAAAAGAAAAAGAAGAAAAGAAATATTAAAAATCTTTGCCTGAGGGGGTTGGGGCCATCCCTGGTGTTGCTGAAATGTAGTTCACATACCATCCTTTGTGCACTGAGTGTCTGCATCCCCCTGGGAATCCACATGTGGGAATCCTCATCTCCTTGCAGTGGTTTCTGGAGGGCATAAGAGTGGAACCTCAGGAGTCTGCTCCCACCCTGTGTGGTGACACATAAGCTGGTCATCCACAGATGAGCATATGGGCCCTCAGCAGAACCACATCTGCCAGCTACTGCCTTTCCAGCTTCTCAGCATCCAGAACTGAAAAAATGTACATCTGTGATGGAGCCAGCCAGTCTCAGGCACTTGGATACAGCACCTTCAGGTGACTAAGATAGAAATTTTGGTACCAGGCATGTTTCTAGAAGAACAGAAGCTTAAGGGGGACTAGGATTGGGGTTTAGTGGCAGAGCGCTTGCATGGCACCTGTGAGGCACTGGGTTCCATCCTGAGCACCACATCAAAATAAACAAAATAAAGGCATGTTGTCCATCCACAACTAAAAAAAATAAAACAAAACAAAAGGAAATGTAAGATGAATTTTCAGGATTGCTTCTGAGGCTTCTGGGGCTTCTGGGATAGATTCTCTAGACTGATTAGGGTCAGACAACAATGGCTAGTTTCAGGCATGATGGTGGCACTGGTGGCTCACAGCAGCACATGGCACACACCTGTTACCCAGCAACTCAGGAGGCTGAGACAGAAGGGTGGCAGTTTCCAGGACAGCTTCAACAACTTAGTAAGACCTTAAGCAACTCAGTGAGATCCTGTCTCAAAATAAATGATAAAATGTTTTGGGGATGGCTGGGTGCAGTGGCACATGCCTGTAATCCCATTTCTTTGGAAGACTGAGACAGGAGAATCTTGAGTTCAAAGCCATCCTCAGCAAAAATGAGGCACTAAGCAACTCAGTGAGACCCTATGTCTACATAAAACCTAATAGGGCTGGGGATGTGTCTCGGTGTTTGAGTACCCCTGAGTTCAATTCCCTGTACCAAAAGAAAAATGGGAGCTGGGGATGTTGCTTAGTGGTTAGGCACCCCGGGGTTCAATCCATGGTACAAAAAAAACCCCAAAACTAGAGTACCCAGGGCTCACCATCTCCAAGCAAAAGGCCTTTCTCTGCCCTGCTCCTGGCCATCTAGGACCATGACTGCACTTCTGGGCACAGTGAAGGAAGGGCTGGCCACATAATTCCTCAGAGCCCATGACCAGCGCTCAATATCTGGAGAGGAATCTGCCAAAGGAGCAGTAGGTAACACTAGAGATAATGACCCAGCCACCTCCATGAGGATCCTTGACACCACCAGCCTTGGAATCACCTTGGGCCATCCCAGCCTGGCAGTGACAACCACATCCTCCACAGGTGTCTTGGTGCTATGTTGTAATGGGTTACATAAAGAACTCTAAACACTGGGGACACCCAGTGGCCACCACAGCCACTTGGTCCTATAACTGGGGTTGGGGCCACCAGAGCTAAGAGACAGGACTGCCCTGGGGAAAAGTGCCCAGTTCCCCTCCCACCACCCACCCAGAACAGCTGTGGTCTCACCAAGCACCAGGCTAGTTTCCTCAGCAGAGTCCCACACAACTCCTTTCATGCCAGGGTGAGTGTGGGGCCAGTATCACTGCAATCCTTGGCATTGTGGACTTGTTCCATGGGGAAGGAACAGAAGCTACAAGCAAACCACAAGTCATCCTCCCCTGAGAGCAGGAAGGCTGAAGGAGTGTGCAAGAGTGCTGGGTGGACTTCCAGGAGTGGAGAGTAGACGGCTGGGGGACATGTGTGAGTCAGACCCTCCAAGAAACCACCCTGCTGGCAAGAAGCAGAGTCAATCATGAGGAATTAGTCACATGTTAACTGACCTAGTAGCAAACTGGAGGCCAGGAGGCCTAGTGGCATGGCTTCCGCTAAGCCCAGGCAGGACCCTGGCCCCAGGGGAACTGGCAGGCAGAGGGAGCCATCCCACTCTTGCACCTTCGGGCCTGTGTGAGCCACCCAGGTCAGGCATACCTGCTTCACTCAGTGAAGAGATGATCTCAGACATGCTCAGAGCCCTGTGTGGCCAGCTACCAGGCATACTGGGGCCCAGTAACAGCAGCACATAAAATCAACCGCCATGAGGAGGGACTAGAAATGCCGGGGTCTCTGAACCCGGGGTCTCTGGAGCTTATGGAAAAGGTGAGGGCTTCCATGCTCTTTACAGCATGCCTAACTAAGCAGCGCTCCACACAGGGATCTAGGCATTCTGAAGGGGCATTTGCTGACTAATTAGGGTCAACTTAATGTTAAAGGCAAAAAAGTCCAGCAGAGCTTCTATCCAGTGTTCTGGAGGGTCTTGGTACCCAAGGAAGGGTCCACCTGGAGTGCAGCAGCAGAATTGCACCATTTTGGCTAGCTGGGTAGTGCTTTTTCACAAGCAAGGCATCAATCCCTGAGTGGAGACCATACTTGTCACACCAGTGGCCCCTGTGACTGAGGTTGAGGCAGGGTCCAGGCTTAAGGCCAGCCTCAGAAACTCGGATGGATTTCTCTCGAGATAAATTAAAGAGGACTGGGGGTATTACCAGTCCCAGAGCAGTGCTAGCTCGTCCCCAGTGCTGCACAAGAATAGCTGCCAAGCTGGCTTCATCCAACCTAGGCCACAGTGTGGCCTGATGGGAGCATAGATGCAGCAGAGAATTGAGTGGATGATCCTGCTTGCCTCCAGGGCACTCTCATCCGGGGCATGTTTCCTGCTCACCATAGTTACTTCTCCCTCATCCATCATCAAAACCCTGGGTAAGCCTGAGACAGGAATGAGGTAGTGGGTTCAGAAAACTGACCCAGGGAGCAGTGTGAGCTAGTCTCGCCTCGCTGAAGGAATCCCCCTGCCTCAGGACTGCTTTCTGCCACAGGGCCCTGCCTGCATCTGGCAGGATCAAACATTGCTCCAAACAGTGACCATACCCCAGCCAGCCCAGCCTTCAGGTAGCCTGACCCCCACTTGCCTTGTGCTTGTGGAGGTGACCACCATTCCACTCAGGGCCTTTGGCTGCAGGACTAAATGGTAATGAAGCTGGGTGGGTCTCCACCAAGGGACCAATTCCGGGAGTGTGCTGGCATCCAGCCCAGTTGAGGATGTTTACCTTCAGTCACTACAAGCCACAGCCCACCTATGAGAACAGTGCTCAGTGCCACACATTCCAATACTTCCTTGCAGCAGTGTGCTCACTCCAGACCTCCTGGGAGTAGGGTTCTCAGTCCCACATACTCCACACACAATGGGTCTCAGTTTCTTCACTCTAAACTATTTCCTCTTTTGCTATGATATGACTTATCCTTAAGTTCTTTTCTGTGACATGGGCAAGAACCTGAAAAGAGGGCTGGGAATGTAGCTCATTTGTTAAAGTGCTTGTACCACCAAAAAAAAAACAAAAACAAAAAAACCAGAAAAGAAAAGAACTGCATGGAGACCTCCTCAAACCTCTGCCTGGTTACACACAATCTTCTATTCTTCTATAATATGCAGGCCTTTCCAGAGCACCCAGCAGAGCTTGGGGAGTTTTGGGAACAGTCTGCAAAGGCAGGTTCAGGGCAGGCAGGTGTTCTGGCTGTGTCACAGCAGTGCAGTGTCTTCAAGCTCTCTCCTTCATGGACCCACATCTGGAATTCCCACAGCTCCCAACAAAATGAGAGGAGACTTTGGCCCCAGCAGATGTGGCCAGATGTGTGGCTGCTTAGGCAGAGGGCAGTGGCAAGTCCCCTCTCCTCTGCAAGCACAGTGAAGGATGGGGAGGCTCCCACAGTGGAAAGCAGATGAAAGGATTTTCTGCCAGTGCCCGCACCAGCACAAAAGGAAACTGAGTCAGGCAAGGGAGCTGCGGATGAAAAATCACTCACACACACACACACACACACACACACACACACCAAGGCAAGAGACTCTCCTTTTTTACCTTTATTGAGCTCAGGTCCCTCTTTAAATATGCTAAGAGGACCTTTGTCCTCCAAGCACTACAGGGTGCATCTATTAGCATCGAGTGACTATTCTATGAACATCCTGTGGCTATTCACAGGAATGCGGAACTTGTTACAAGATGGAACTATGGCCAAAGCCACAAGATTGACAAACCTGATATTTGTTGCATATTATGTACTGTGGATGCGCCCAGGCCAGCTCTCTCTCACAATTTTCCAGAACAACGACACAGCCACCCTTAAAATACTGTGGAGAATGCAGGGTGTTGTTCAGATCAGATACAAAACTAGTCTTCTGTTGGCAAAGTGTGCGATTTTGAAAGTGAGCTTGGTAAACTCCCCAGCCAAGAAGTGAATGCAACAGCCAGGCTTTTGCTGTCAACATGACAAAGACAACATGACAACATGCACACACACACACACACACACACACACACATATATGCTTTTAGTTGTATATAATGCCTTAATTTTACTCCTTTTTTTTACTTTTATTTACTCATTTAGTTTTATTTAATTTTACTTAAGTATCTATATATTTATTTTTGTTTTTTTACTTATTTATTCATTTAATTATTTTATTTATTTTTGTTTTTTTACTTATTTATTCATTTAATTATTTGGTATCAGGGATTAAACCCAGTAGTACTTGAACACTGAGCCATATCCCCAGCTCTATTTTGTGATTTATTTATAGACAGAATCTCACTAAGTTGCTTAATGCTTAGTCTGCTTAGTCTGGCTTTGAACTTGTAATTTTCCTGTCTCAGCCTCCCAATACACTGGGATTACAGGTGTGTGCTACAATGCCCAGCTTTTTTTTTTTAACTTTTATTTATGTGTCCTTACATAAGAAAAAAATTAATATTCAATAACATTCAAATTGTCTTCATTGGTATGTGTGAGAAGAGTAAATTCTAATGTAATCTGGTTCAAGTTTATGAAATTTGCATTTACATTTTCAGCAGGATATTTGATGAATTCAGCTTTAAATTTACACTTATTTTTATTCCATTAATTTTTGTTTATACTATGACATAGAAGTCTAAATATATATGTATATATGGGTGTTGTCAAACATTAAACAAACATTATTTTCCCTGGAATATTCCTTAAATAATGAGCATAAAAAATTTTCTTATTTGAAGTATAAGTTCTGATTTTGTTTGGTTTATTTATTTAATGTTGTTTATGGTGATACTTATATTATGCTTAAGATACATCTGCAAACTCCTTAAAAAAATATAAAAAAAAAAGAGTCATTAAGATTCCTGATTGGGGGCTGGGATTGTGGCTCAGCGGTAGAGCGCTTGCCTCGCATGCGTGAGGCCCTGGGTTCGATCCTCAGCACCACATACAAAGCAATAAAATAAAGACATTGTGTCCATTAAAAAAAAAAAAAAAAAAAAAGATTCCTGATTGGCAAAAATTTGCTCCCAGAATGCAGGCTCTCTGTTCACTTCATTGATAGTTTCTCTTACTGAGAAGAAGCTTTTT
>PVHX01034167.1:0-12541 GCA_004024805.1 Geosciurus inauris | reverse complement strand
GATCACAGTTTTACTTCCTTTGTCCCAGTCCCCACCAATTAACTATCTTTCTATTTCTCAACTTCAGACTCCTTAAGAGAAAAGCTGATTAGTTTGCTGAGATAGCAACTGTTTGGTGTGTCCCCAGGTGCCCTGATGGCCAGAGCCTTCTCATTGGCATCCTCACAGCCTTTGGGTGAGAAACTCATCTCTGATTCAATCTGCAATAACCAGAGGAATGCATTCATGTTGGGTAGATCAATTCCAACCTAAAGAATTTCATGATATTGCAGGTTCTGAGTATTGCAAGTACTCAAAAATATAACAGACTTCTCTCTGTCACATAATGTATTTTTCTGGAAGCATGAAATAATCATATGTGTTCAACTTCCCCAGCATTTCTGGGCAACACATACCTTCCCAACTTCCCCTATTATTTTCAGTAAAATCAACATTTGCCTGAAGTTTATTTCATAGTACCACACAATGTACACATGTGTGTGGACATGTGTATATAGCAGGTAGAAGTTGTCTGGAATCCTGTTATAAGCATCTCTCCAGGAGATAATCCAAATAATGTCTTTATTCCCCCATCAGTCTGAACAAAAGATACCACTCCTGGCCACAATGGTAAAATATTTGGTCCCTTTTAATTCTGTGATGTTGTCTAAGGTCCCTCTACTTGGACTATTCCATAACTATTTCTGCTCTCCCACTCCCACATCACAGGAGAGGTTCAAGAGAACCTAACAATTCACTCAAAGCACTTTGTTATGGAAACATGAGGGTCCTGCAAACTAGAAGCATCCATCAGGAAATCAATGCACAGAGCCCTTCTTCCTGGAACTGCCTGTCTTTGATGAATGAATTCCGGGAAAATGTGATCAACAGCAACTCATTACAGGACTGCATGTTAAGTTTTTATAATAGAGCTTTTAGTCAATGTGGCCCAAAACTGCAAAGGCCCTAAGAACTATAACTGCTGGAACTAGTTTCCTTTCTTATGAAATGAGTTTTTTTGTTGTAGTTCTTTTTTTTTCCCTGTTATTTAGTTTAAACCCAGGGATATCTACCACATTCCCAACCTCCCTACCATTTTTTTGAGACAGGAGCAGACTTGAACTTGTGATCTCATGCTTTAACCTCCAGAGTTGCTCGAATTACAGGCATGCACCACTGTGCTCAGCTCAAGAGTTGATTTTTATATTACAACATATGAATGAGTCCTGGAAAGTCCACTCCCTCGTCAAAAGCGTTAGTGGCAAATTACACAAGAAGTTCATTATAAAAGAGGGTTGCATGAGAGCGGTTGGCTTACTGGTTGAAAGAAATTCAATTTCTGATCTCTTTTTTTCTCTCTCTTTTGCTATGTAACCTCTCTCTGTGTTTCAGTAACATTATTTATAAGATGAGAATTGTTAACTCACCTCTTGGTGTTGAGCGGGAAAACTGGGACAATATGTAGATAAGGTCATTAGAACACTTCCTGGTACGTAATAAGTGTCAATAAAATGGTAAATATTTATATTGATGAAAGCAAAATATTAAGTTTTGGGGGGAAAGTCACTAATCTTATCTCCTAAATTCTGAATCACAGTGTCAATTTTCTGCAATTTAAAGTACTGTAATTGTAAATATTTCACTTGTTGAATATTATACAATGAGTACTGGACTTCTGTTTCAGGGTACAATGGGCAAGCTAATGATGGAAAAAGTATCTGTGTAACAGTAGCAGAGAGTTGCTGAGGCAGCTAGAATTAAAGATGCTGAAACTTTGGAGGGGAAAGAACCTCCAGCACATGGATTAACCTTAATTACTTTGTATTTATTTACTTATTTATCTATCTGTTTGTTTATTTATTTTTACCCTGGAGGGGGCATTAGTTAATTCTGGGTCTGGACACAAGGCTAACACTTCAAGCTTGGAATCTGTGAAAGGTATAAAAAAACCTGGCAGAGGACTGGAAGAGACTCAGGGCTTCAAAGAAACTCCCAGCCTTCCCCTCAGAACTGTGCTGAATACTAGGGCTGCATGGGGCACATGGCTAAAGACCAAAGTGGGAAGCTTCCAAAGAGTTGAGAAGGGGTTACAGGAGTCTCATGAAATGAAGATTAGATTTCTGAACTTGATAATGAGAAGTATAAAGAATATATCAGGCTCTGCGAAAAACTGGGGCACAAGTGGGAAGAACTAGAAGTAAACTAAACCTTAGGCTGAAAATCAGCCTTCACTCAGAAATGGCATGACTGGAATAAAGCCACTCATTTACCAACAAAGAAAAGGGCAGACAATAACATTATCTGGATTTTCTATATTTTAATAGGCAATCAATTTTTTAAAAAAATTAATAAGAGTACTAAAGTATAGGACCACATAACTACAGGAAAAAAATGTTTTCAAAAAAGCATAGCACAAAAATAGCCTCACAACCACAAATACTGGAGTTGACTTACATTAACTTTACATTACATTTACCATGGGGTAGAGGAGGAAAAAGAAGTGGCAAAAATAAAATCTTTCCTAAAAAAGGGTTTTATAAAAGAATCAAATGAAAATTCTAGAACTTAAATATCTGAAATTAAATCAATTGGATTAAATTAAAGATTTTTTATAAAAAGGAACTGGAGCACAACTTCATTTTTATGTGATTGCTGTGGAAATGTGGTACCAGGTGCATGATGGATACTGAGGCTGCCTCCATTTCCTTCAGCAGTGTCCTTTCTCTCATCCTTCCTCTCTCAGGCTTCTATATTAATTCAACAACATATACAGCACAGAGTGTCATATACAAAGGACCACAGCTGGCTAGCAGAAGTCAAAAGAGTAACTTAGAATTAAAGAGAAAAGTTTAGTGAGACATCATTAGTACCCTTAGTATCTTAGTACCCTTAGATTATTATAAAATGTGGGGTATGTGTCAGCAATTCAAGAAAGCAACTTCTAGTCCAAGCTTTTCATTAAGTAGCTCTGATACCAAAGCAAAGTCACTTTTTCCCCTTTACCTCAGATTTATCCTGTGTAAAACAAGATAATGACACAGAAATCTATCTCTAAGATTTTCAGCTCTGATACTAAAGCTAACTGACCTGATAAAACATAACTCAGAAGCCCTCTGTTCAACTTTAGAGTAAGTCACTTATGGTTTTCTTAATGATATTCTAAAATTAGCTCTGATTGTTTGGATCCAGAATATCTCCCAAAGACTCATGTGTTAAAGGCATAGTCACCAGACTATGGTACTGTTGGGAGGTAGAAAACTTAGGAAGTGGGAGCATGCCCTTGAAGGGAATAATAGAGCCCCTACCCTTTCCTCTTTCTCTGCTTCCCAGTTACCATGAAATGATCACCTTCCAATGGCATGTTCTGCCTGCCATGATGCTCTGCCTTTCCAGTGGCCCCCCAAAAATGAGGCCAAACAGCTGTGAAATGAAACCTCTGAAACATTGAGACAAAATTAATCTTTTCTCCTCTCAGTTGATTTTCTCAGGCATTTTATCACAGTAACAGAAAGCTGACTAACACATTATCTTTGTTTAATCTACATAAGATACAACTCATTCATTTTAAGTGTACAATTCATCATTTTGACAAGTATATACATACATATACAGTTATTATATATTTGTACACACACACACATAATAGTCCCTCTGTACCCTTGGGAGATTAGTTCCAAGATTCCCATTGTAAGAAATACCAGAATGCACGTAGACTTAAAGGCAAGATTATCTCAATAGATGCAGCAAAAAACATTTGATGAAATGCAGTACCCCTTCACGTCTAAAACACCAGAAAAACTAGGGATAACAGGAACATACTTTAATGTTATAAAAGCTATATACATTAACCCAAGGACAACATCATTCTAAGTGGAGGAAAAATGAAAGCATTCCCTCTAAAATCTGGAATAAGTAGGAATGCTCTCTTTCACCACTTCTGTTGAACATAGTCCTTGACACTGTATCCAGAAATAAGAAGAAAGATAAGAAAGAAATTAAAGGGATATGAATAGGAAAAGAAGAGCTCAAACTATTCCTATTTTCTGACATGATTCTTTATTTAGAAGACCCAAAAAGTCCCACCAGAGAACTTCTGGAACTCATAAACAAATTCAGCAAAGTAGAAGGATATAACATTAATACTCATAAATTAATTGCATTCCTATTCACCAATGATGAATCAGCTGAAAGAGAAATTAGGAAACTTACCCTATTTACAAAAGCCTCAAAAAAAACCTTTGGAAATAAATCTAAAAAAAGAGGTGAAAGATCTCTACAATGAAAACTATAGAACACTAAATTGAAGATCTTAGAAGATGGGAAGATCTCCCATGCTCTTAGATAGGCAGCATTAATATTGTCAAAATGGCCATATTGCCAGAAGTGCTATACAGATTTAATGCAATTCTATTAAAATTCCAATGACATCCTTCATAGAAATAGAAAAACCAGTCATGAAATTCATTTGGAAAAACAAGAGGCCCAGAATAGACAATGAAATTATTAGCAAGAAAAGTTAAGCAGGAGGCATCACAATGCCAGATTCTAAATTGTACTACACAGCTACAGTAATAAAAACAGCATGGTACTGGCACCAAAACAGACATGAAGACCAAAGGAGCAGAATAGGAGATACAGAGACAAACCCACATGAATACAGTTATCTCATACTGGACAAAGGCTCCATAAATACACATTTGAGAAAAGATAGCCTCTTCAACAAATAGTGCTGGGAAAACTAGAAATTCATATGTAGCAGAATAAAATTGAACCCTTATCTCTCATCCTGCACAAACCTCAACACAAAGTGTCTCATGGACCTAGGCATTAGACCAGAGACCCTGCACCTACTAGAAAGAATTGTAGGCCAAATTTTCCATCATGTTGGTTTAGGAACTGACTTCCTCAATAAGACTCCTAAAGCACAAGAAGTAAAATCAAGAAGCAATAAATGGGATGATATCAAACTAAAAAGCTTCTTCACAGCAAAGGGAACAATCAATACTGTGAAGAGACAGCCTACAGAATGGGATACTATTTTCGTCACCTGCACCTCAGGTAAAGCATTAATTTCCAGGATATATAAAGAACTCAAAAAATTTAACACCAAAACACACACACACACACACACACAACCAATAAATTGGCAAAGGAACTGAAAGGCTCTTCACAGAAGAAGAAATATGAATTGTCAACAAATATATAAAAAATGTTTAATATTTCTAGCAATTAGAGAAACACAAATTAAAACTACACAGAGATGCCATCTCACTCCAGTCAGAATGGCAATCATCAAGAATACAAGTAACAATAAATGATGAGGAGGATATGGGGAAGAGGGTACACTCATACATAACTGATGAGACTGCAAATTTGTGTAACCTTGCTGGAAAGCAGTTTGGAGACTCCTTAGAAAACTTAGAATGAAACTACCATTTAACTCAGTTATCCCACTCCTTGGCATATACCCAAAGGACTTAAAATCAGCATACTACAGTGACATAGTCACACTCAATGTTTACAGCAGCTCAATTCACAATACCTAAGCTATGGAACCAACCTAGATGCCCTTCAACAGACGAATGAATAAATTATGGTATATATACACAATGGAATATTACTCAGTCATAAAGAAAAATAACTTTATGAAATTTTCTGGTAGATGAAAGGACCTGGAGACTATCATGCTAAGTGAAATGAGCCAATCCCACAAAAGCAAAGGTCAAATGTTCTCTCTAATATGCGGATGCTAACCCACAACAAGGGAAGGGAAGGAAGAAGAAAAGTTCAGTGGAGTAGACAAAGGGGAATGAAGGGAAGGGAGGTGTATGGGAATGGAAAAGACAGTAGAATTAATTGGACATAACTTTCCTATGTTCACATATGAATACACCACCAGTGGAGCTTCATATCATGTACAAGAATGGTATTATAATTAGAATAAGTTATACTTGATATGTGTGTAATGTGTCAAAATACATTCTACTGACACGTATATCTTAAAAGAACAAATTAAAAAATGGAAAGAAATACCAGGATGCCACAAGTACTCAAACACGTGCTCAGAAGTAGCACAGCAAGGCAAACTTTACTTCTGCAGAAGGCTATGCTACCCAATAAAGTCTGGCAAGCAAGCACACTTGGTGGGCAGTCCACCTGTTTTTATCCCTAACTCTGCACTGCCCCTTTGTCTAATAGGTGGAGCTCAGAGTTACAATCTACACAAATGGTTAATTTTAAAATTAGAAAAGGCAAATGGATAAATGGCCACAATTGGATACATTCAGGCCTTCTTTTGGAGACTGAAACCAGGAATTTAAATAGGCTACTAGTTGTCTTTTTTACCTCCAAATTTTACATTTAAGGGTAAATGCTATACTCTGAATGTGAACTACAGGACTTTTATGTCTCATACCTATGGAAACCAAAATCCGCAGTCAAGTCCTTTATATAAAATAGCATGTTATTTATATGTAACCTATACACATGTTGCTGTATACATTGAATCATCTCTAAATTGCTTATAATATCTGGTATAACATAAATACTATTAATACTATGCAAATATTTGTTATATTCTATTCCTTAGAAAATAATTATAAGGAAAAATGTCTGCACATATTCAATATACATAAATAAGTTTTTTAAAAAGTATTTTGATCTCTGAATGGTTGAATCCACAGATTGGAACCCCTGGATACTCAAATCCAACTGTGTTTATGTAACTATCACAATTAAGATATAGAACATTTCTACCAGACCCCAAAGTCCTTTCATGTCTCTCTGTAGTTAATCTAAGCTTCTAGTAATTACTGATCTAATTCATTTCTCCATAGTTATATATTTTATAAATATAATATATATGGAATCATAATAGTATATAGTGTCTTGCATTTGGCTTTTTATGTTTAATATTAATTTCAAGTTTACTCCTGGTGTTTCATGTTATCAATGGTTTTAAATGTCATTGAGCAGTATTACATCATTTGGCTAAATTATACCTAATGTACACATCAGCTGAACAATAATTAGGTTGTTTCCAATTTGGGCTGTTTTGAATAAAACTGTTATGAACATTTTCCATTCATTTTGGGCAAAGACCTAGAATTAGGGTATATGGTTCATATGATAACTTTATAAGTCTACCAAACTGTTTCTCAAAGTGGCTATACCATTTAGCATTTTCCCCAGCAGAGTGTGAGAGTTCTAATCGCTCCAAATCCTTTCCAACACATTGATAAAGTTTTAATTTTAAATGACCAAAAAAGAAATATTAACCATCTCTTCATGTATTTTTATGCCATATTTATCTCTGCAGTGACATGTCTGTTAAAATTCTTGGCTCATTTTTTTCATTGTTTTAAATACAAACTTTTATTGAAGTGATTATAGATTCACATACAGTAGTTTTCAATTTCCAGCAATATTAATGGATTACAAAATTATAATAGAATATCACACAACACATTGCATTAATATTGTCCATCAATCTTGTTTAGATTTCCCCAGTCTTATTTGTACATGTGTGCGTGTGTGCATGTAAGCTAAGTTCTATACAATTTCATCTTTTCAGCAGGTTGGCACATTCTCAGTCAAGGTGGTGAAGACATCCAAACCATGATGTTTTCTCATGTTGCCCCTTTATAACCACTCTCACCTCCCCTGCCTGCCCTCAACTGCATCCTGTGTCCATCCCTCACCCCTGAAAAATACTCATCTACACTTTATTTCTAAAATTTCACCATAATAGTTCTTTTTTATAACTGAATATATTCCATGGTTATACCACAGACTGCTTCACCATCCACCTGAAGGACATTTGGTGTGAAACAAATTCTGTCTGTTACAAATAATGCCGTCATGAAGCTCTGTGTATATGGGAGAACTGGTAGGAAGCTCCCATTGCTCTTCCTTCTCCAAGAGTCACAGGGTGGTCCAGCCTAATGCAACCCCTTCCACCTCCAGTGGGGCTTCTACAATTCATATACAGTGCAACATTTTATGGAATGTTTTTTAAACTTTTCATTTTAATAAAGGCTTTTTTGACATAAATTTGTTATAAATTTGTTTTGGTTTCTCCTCTTGCTGCACATTTTTTGCAAAAATTATCCTTAAGTGGATTATAGATCTCAAAATTTTAAAAAACTAAAATTATAAGTAAACATAGAAAAAAATTTATAAACTTGGGTTTGAGAAACAGTTTTAAGGCTACAAAACACATGAAACATAAAAGAAAAAATCAACTGATCCTCAACTAAATTTAAAATATTTATTCTTCCAAAGGCAAAACATGTATTTGGAGAAAAGATTTGCAATGACTAAAAATGAAAAACACTTGCTTTAGAATATTTAAAACATGATTTCCAAGTCAGAATACAAACAATCAAAAACTGTGCCAAACAAGGACTCAGTCATAAGCAGTACCTAGCCCACAAGCCCAAGATTATCCTCCCCTATCTCGAGAAAGTTCATTTATCTTGGAAGGGGTTGATGATAAGTAGAGCTTGGATTTGCTCCATGTGCTCTGTTAATGTGTCCAAGTGGGGCACAGTCATCTCCTTCTTCCTTCTTCCTTCTTTTTCCCCCAATACTGTGGATGGAACCCAAGGCCTTGCACATATTAGATAATGCTCTACCACTGAGCTGCATCTACAGTCCTTTTATATTATTCTGAGACAGAGTCTTATTAAGTTGCCCAGTCTGGCCTCAAACTTATGATCTTCCTGTTTCAGCCTCCAAAGTAGCTGGGATCACATGTATGGGCAATTGGGCCCAACTTCCACGTATCATGTTGATGTCTGCTTTTCCCCATATTCATCCATCTCCTGGGCTAGTGCTCTATGTACCCTCCCAAAGTAGAGAAGGGCAGGAAGTATGGAGAGGGCTATTCTTTAACATGTTCCCATTCTTATTCCATCACCTCTCATCTTTAATTCCACTAACATTTTCATGTAGCAGCATTATGAGCTTGTTCATGAGAGAGCAATGGTCCTTGAGGGTAGTAGAAGTCAGGCCTCAGTGGAAGCTTTAGTCTCTCAGGCAAAATCAGGTGCTAGTATAGATTATAACAACTGATGCTGGGATAAATGGATATTCATAAACCAAAGAATGGAGTTGGACACCTTCCTCACACCATACAAAAAATTAACAAAGTGGATCATGCATTTATATATAAGAGCTAAAAGTACAAAAACTCTCAGAAAAAGGGAAAATAAATCCTTAGGATTCCAGGGTAGGCAAAACCTTACTAGTAACATACTAGTAACATAAGAGAAAAAATAAACAATACGTAATTAAGAATTTGTCAAAATTCAAAGTTTTGTATTTCAAAGGATGCCACAAAACAGGGGAAAATATTTACAAATTGCATATTGATGAGAAATAACTCTCAGAATACATAAAGAACTTTTCATAATTTAGTAATAAAAATACAAATGACTTCATTTAAAAATGTTCAAATTATCTGAAAATGTATTTCTTCAGGGAAAAGTGACCTATCAATACATGACAAGAAGCTCAACATTCAGTTAAATGCAAATGAAAAACAAGATGATTTTATATGTCATACTTACTAGGATGGCTGCTATTGAAAAGAGACAATGTTGGTGAGGAGATGAAGTCCTTGGAACTTTCATAGGTTGATGATGGGGAAATAAAATGGTACACCTATGCTGAAAAACCATTTTCTATTACATGAAAAAGTAAAGCTACTGTATAATCCAACAATTCCCCTGCAAGTATAGCCAAGAGAATTGCAAACACATGCACATACACACACACACACACACACAAACCACTTGTACGCAGACACCAAGTCAAAGAAATCAGTCCCAAAAAGTATATATTTTGTGATTTAATTGATGTGAAATGTCCAGAATAGGCAAATCCATAGAGACAGAAAATAGAATAGAGATTGCTGAGAGTTGAGAGTGTGATAGTTGGGAATGATTGAATGATTAAAGGATTTCTTTCAGAGGTAAAGAAAATGTTCTAAAACTGTGCTCAATGTCAAACAATTTTGTGAACATATGAAAAAAGCATTAAATTGTACACTTTGAACATCTATCTATATATAGATATATATCTAAATATTTCTATCCATTTATCTATCTATCTATCTATCTATCTATCTATCTATCTATCTATCTATCTGTCTATCTATATGAAGTTGGGATTTATCTATATCTATATATGCTTATCTATCTATAGCTATCTAGCTATATAAAGTTGGGATATATCTATATCTATCTATAGATACCTATACAGTTACTCCAGCTCAATAGAGATGTAGATATATATAGAAATAGATAAATATAGATAAATGGATAAAGATAAATCCCAACTTTGTGTAATTGTAGACATTTCTCTTATTGACTGAGACCCTCACCCTCACATGGATTATTGAATTAGTATCCTAATTTGCTCTACCTCCAGAAAAGTTTTCAATTTATTTTCCATACTGCAGTCAGAATGAGTTTTCTAAAATCTAGATCTGAAGTTCACTCCTATTTCAAATGATGGTGATTCCAACTGCTTACAATATACAACATGCTCACCATGGCTTCAACCTATCCCTCCATCTCAGCTTCACTGAAATCTTCTATTCTACTTACACCAGAAACATTTTTCATATATTCTAGGTAACATTCCTTGACTTTGACTTCATTTTCATACACTGTCTCTGCCAGATGCCCTATCTTCTTTTTCTGTCTTGAAAAATATACTTATCCTTCCTTTCTAACTTACCTCAAAGGTTACTCCAGCTCCTGAACAGAGGGGGCTACTCCTGAATCATTATTTCCATGGCTACATGGGGCACACAGGACATGGCTTTGAGGATGTGTTTCCTGTCTCTTCCACCAAGCTCACATCTACACTTCCTGATACATTGGAAGACTCAATGAATACCGAATGAATGAATGAAGTCAGGTTTGGTGCTTTCCCAACATACCTCTCTGCACCCCAATTCCTGGAGAGACACAGAACTTTCAGAACTCATTATTTAATGATGTTGTCATGGCTCACCAGGACTGTCCCATTCTACTTGTATAATAATCTTTATTTTGATATGCACACAACTTTTGGAATATCATAAGCCTTATATTTTAATGAACTTCTTCTTCCAGATACCTCAACTCCTCACTTGTGAAGTCTTTTTTGACCTGTCCTTAGAGTAGCCAGTCTCACCGTTCATGTACAATCCTTTGCTCCCACCTGTACTTACAATAGATTGAAGTCAGTACCCTCTTCACCATCCCTTCATTCCTCCTGCCTTCATTTTTCTCCTTATCCACTTAATTCTATTGTTAAACAAGAGGTTAACTCTCTTATCTGTACCTAGATCTCTTGCTCCTCTTCTCCTCTACTGTTCTCTACTCAAGTTGAATCTAAATATCCATCAACTTTAGCCTGAGCCTGCATTGCAAAATGTGACTGGATAAAAAAGCACAACTGTACTTACTGATCTCATTTAAAATTCATAACCACCAACTGCAAGTGTGTTCTTTGTGCTGACAGGTAATTATATATTTCTTTAATTAATTTGTCTTCCTGATTTCTTAGAAGATCATTTCATGTCTTTTCAAACCTTCAACATATGCTTTCCTCTTCTCAATTGTGCCTTACTTCTTATTTCACAGACAAATAGAAGCAAAACATCATCTTCTGCCAGTTACAATGGACAGAAAGCCATTGCCTCACTTAAGACCAACTCGTCCACTCATGCACCCTACCTCTTCTCACCCAGACACATCTGTCCAAGAATTTCCTCTCTCTCTCTCTCTTGCAAAGTCAATTTTCCCCTCCATCCTAAGTCTATTGGATTTTTTCTTTCAATGTGCAAGCATGCTGTAAGTTTCCAACCCCAAAACACAAATAAAATAACAATAACAAAAAATTATTTTTATCCCAGCACCATTGCTCCTACAGTCCCATTTTTCTGCTTCACAGGGAACTACTTATATCATACATATGTACCTCCTTTCTGCTTCTCATCTAACACTCAACTTTCCAGAGTCACAAGAACCCTCTACTGATAGATTCAGTGATATACTCCCAGTCCTCCTCCTCTTCAGCCTATCAGCAGCCTTTGTTATCATCACATCTGTCTTCTCAAAACACCTGGCTTCTAGTACATCACTCTTTTCCCCTACAGACTGTCCATCCCTGCCTGTCTTTCATGCAGCTTCTTCTCATTTCCCAAACTTTAAATGTTGAGTTTTCCAAAGATCAATCCTAGGATTGTTTCTTTCTTCTTTGTACATTTATTTCCTAGTTAACCTCATAACTTTAATTATTATCTATAAGCTGATGACTTTCAAATTTTTGACTAAATCTGGCTTTTTTTTTCTCCATTCTAACTTCATATATCTTATTCCAACTACACATTTCCATTTGGTACCTTTAACAAGCCCCGAATCTAACTCCTGATCTTACCTCTATCACCACCACCCTCCCACTCTGCTCATGGCTTGAGACTCATTACTCGAAACAAAAGCCTTGGGACTTCCTTGACTTCTTTTTTTTTTTTTTTAATTTTTATTCTTGTTTTATTTAGGCTTAC
>PVHX01034166.1:0-12516 GCA_004024805.1 Geosciurus inauris | reverse complement strand
TCCTCTCTCTCTCTCCCTCTCTCTTCTTTCTTTCTACTTAGAATTGAACCTAGGGTGATCTACAACTGAGCCTCAACTTCAACCTTTCTATTTTTGAGAGAAACTCTCCCTAAATCGCTCACCCTCCTGCCTCAGCCTCCTGAGTTGCTGGGATTACAGGCATGCACCACCCCTCCCTGCAGGTAGTCACATTTAAGATCTAGTTTTTGTTTTGTTTTTGGTGTTTTCTTGGTTTTTTGTTTTGTTTTGAGTTAGGACGCTCTACCCCTTATAGGATGAGCTACACCTCCAGCCCTTTTCATTTTATTTTGTGACAGGGTCTCACTAAGTTGCCAAGGCAGGCCTGGAACTTGCCATCCTCCTGTCTCAACCTCCCCCCCGCCCCCACCAGTTTCTGGGATTACAGTAAAATTTAGTCTTTTTAATTGTCAAAGTCATAAACAAATACACGGAACATAGAAAAGGAATAAAAGACCCCTCCTCCCATCATGCTTCGCTGGGGCCCCTAGGGTCACAGCCTCACAGCGCCGTGGTCACCCTGCGGGTTTCTCCTAGCGCTAGGCCGCCTCCCGCAGGTGTCAGGCCCCGCGGCGGCGGGCAGCGGCCCCCGGCTTCCCGCCTGGTCGCTCCTTCCGCTCCCACGTAGCAAGGCGCAGGCAGCACCTCGGCGGACGCGCGCCCTCCGTCCGCCAGCTCCGGGCCTTCGCGCCCCTGGCACCCGGGCCTCTCCGCCCGCGCCGCGAGCTCAGAGCCCGGCGGGTCCCACGTGCGGCGCGTCTCGCGGCCCGGGTCCAGCAACTTTGTTGACTGAATTCCTGAACCCGCCCGAACCGCGGCTCTAAAAATAGCCGGCGCGCAGCGCTCGCGGAGCGCGCGGAGTCATCCCGTGTCAGGATGCGCGGAGACCCCGGTTCGGACGCGCCCGCGGAGCGCGGCCAGGCTCCAGGCCGGCGGGGCCCGAGGGGGCTGCGGCGGCTTGGCCGGGCGGGCGGCCTAAGGGGACCGAGGCGCCAGAGGGTCTCCTGAACACAGGCTCCCTCTGCTCCCCGGAACTCTCCGGTCGCAGGGCTGCGGACGCTAGGCTTCGGGAGGTCGCAGGCCGCCTAGGAGCCTGGCACGATCGCGCCCCCGCGACCCCCGCGAGTGCAGTCCTTCGCCACGGCCACCAGGGGGCCCTACCCACAGCTCTTGCCCGCGGCCTGTTCCCACCCCTTCCCACAGCTGTTTCCCGCAGGAGATTGACAGCTGGGCTCCGGGTTGCCATGGGGATAAGCAAATGAGAGCGGCGGGGCTGGGGCTCCGATTGGCCCGAGGGCGCGCGCCCCCTCCCCGGGAGGCGGGCCTGGGCGCTCGGCTCTATAAAGGCACGCGGGGCTCAGCGCTAGGCCGTGGAGGCGGGGCCGGCCAGCGGCGCGGGAGGGGCTTGGGGCGGAGCAGCGGGGCCCGAGGCGTGGCCGCACCGCCACCAGCCCAGCGCGGACAGCAGAGGACGAGGACGAGGAGGAGGAGCAGGTGCCGGGCGGTGCGCCCGCCGCCCGCCGGGAGCGGGCTCCGGGCCGCCCCAGAAGCCCGGCCGGCGACCGTTCCCAGCGCGCCACTCCTGAGTTAGCTGTGCGAAACTTTTCCCTCCGCCATTAGGTGCCCCAACCCGGAGTTCGCGCCCCACCCACGCTTGCCCCCGCCGGGACCACAGCCCGTGGGGAGCTCGGCGGGTCAGAGGCCCGCCGCTACTGCCCCCGCCGCCCGCTGGGGCGCGGCCGGGTGCGGCGGCAGGGCTGGGGCCCCGGGCGATGGCTGCGGAGCTGGCGATGGGCGCTGAGCTGCCAAGCAGCCCGCTGGCCATCGAGTACGTCAACGACTTCGACCTGATGAAGTTCGAAGTGAAGAAGGAGCCGCCTGAGGCCGAGCGCTTCTGCCACCGCCTGCCACCCGGCTCGCTGTCCTCGACGCCGCTCAGCACGCCCTGCTCCTCCGTACCCTCTTCGCCCAGCTTCTGTGCGCCCAGCCCCGGCACCAGCGGCGGCGGCGGGGCGGGGGGCGGCGGCGGCGCAGCACAGGCCGGGGGTGCCCCGGGGCCTCCGAGCGGAGGCCCAAGCGCCGTCGGGGGCGCCTCTGGAAAGCCGGCGCTGGAGGATCTGTACTGGATGAGTGGCTACCAGCACCACCTCAACCCGGAGGCTCTCAACTTGACGCCCGAGGACGCGGTGGAGGCACTCATTGGCAGTGGCCACCACACCGGGCACCATGGCGCACACCACCCGGCGGCCGCCGCGGCCTACGAGGCCTTCCGGGGCCAGGGCTTTGCGGGCAGCGGCGGCGCGGACGACATGGGCGCGGGCCACCACCACAGCGCGCACCACACTGCCCACCACCACCACGCCGCCCACCACCATCACCACCACCACCACCACCACAGCAGCACAGGCCACCACAGCGGCGCGGGCCACGGTGGCGGCGGCGCGGGCCACCACGTGCGCCTGGAGGAGCGCTTCTCCGACGACCAGCTGGTGTCCATGTCGGTACGCGAGCTGAACCGGCAGCTCCGTGGCTTCAGCAAGGAGGAGGTCATCCGGCTGAAGCAGAAGCGGCGCACACTCAAGAACCGCGGCTACGCACAGTCGTGCCGCTTCAAGCGGGTACAGCAGCGGCACATTCTGGAGAGCGAGAAGTGCCAGCTCCAGAGCCAGGTGGAGCAGCTGAAGCTGGAGGTGGGGCGGCTGGCCAAGGAGCGGGACCTGTACAAGGAGAAATACGAGAAGCTGGCGGGCCGGGGCGGCCCCGCGGGCGCGGGCGGGGCCGGTTTCCCGCGGGAGCCCTCGCCGCCGCAGCCCGGCCCCGGCGGGGCCAAGGGTGCACCGCCCGACTTCTTCCTGTGAGCCCGGACCGGGCCGCGCGCCGCCGGGGACAAGTCCGCGCAGGCAGACGCGGCCTCGGCTCGGACTCAACGGCCCGGGGCGCGCGCGAGAGGCCAGTGCCGCCGCGGACGCGGTGGTCCGCCCGCGCCGGACCGGGACCCGCGCGCCCCGCCGCGAAGCCGCGGCGCCGGGTGGAGGCCCTCGGGTGGCGCGCCGCCCGCGCCCGCCTGCTCCGCGCGGATTCGGGGTCGCAGTCCTGACGTTGCCGCGGTCCTTCTGCACGCGGAGACCGGCGACGTCCCGGGAAGCCCGAGCCAGGTCCAGCTTCCTCGCAGCGTCCACTTGTATATATGTCGAGCGCGGCGCTCGGTTCGACCTTCGTCCGCCCGCCCGCCCGCAGGGGGCCGCGCCGCGGCCTCCTCCGGGGCAGCCTCTTCCTGCCCTGCGCGCCTCCTCCGTTTTCTGCCTCCCTTTTCCTTGCCCTTTTTTACTCTTCCTCCTTTTTAAGCCGTTCTTGTTTTCGAGGCGTTTATTTATTTTGCTTGGTGATTAGAAAAGAAAACCCGGAAAGAGCCCCCTCCTTTCCCAGCCGGTGTTCCCTCGCGGTCCGCGAGTCCCCGCATGCTCGCTCGCTCGCTCGGGGGCCGGTTCCCTGCCTGCCCGGCTGCCCGCTTGTCCCCCACCCCGCCGGCGTTCCCGGAGGCCGAAGCCGAGGAGCGCCGGCTGCCCTGTTCGGTCCTGCGGGCCTGCTGTACTCGACGGGGAGGGTCCCGTGCTCGGCGGAGGGGCTGGCCCGCACTCCCGCGCTGCTATTTCTCTATGCACCAGATCGTATTTATGACTCCTGGGGAAATATATCTTATTTTAACTCTCAAGAGAAGTGAAAGAAAAAAAGTAATGCACAGTATTTCTAAAAGAAAGAATTTAAAGAGGAGGGTTAGGCCTGAACCTCCTGGCATGGTCGGGTAGAGAAAGTGTTTTATTTTAATTTACACTGTGTTTCGTTGTTTGTGGGATCTTTTTAAAACGCTTGCTCGCTTTTTGTTTGGCCGGTCCCGGAGAGAGCAGGAGGCGGCAGCTCTAAGCTAGTGGAGACGCCCCCACCGGGTCAGGGGACCTGGTTCTCCCAAACCCATCGCGGGGACGCCAGCGACCCTACAGCCTCCAGCCGCTCCTGCGGGGCCTTCGCGACCAGGGGACGAGCCACTCGTTAGAAGTTTTGTTGCGTTGTTGGCTTTTGTTTTTGTTTTTGTTTTCATTTGCTACGAAACTGAGGAAAGAACACACGCAAACAATAAATCCGTTTAGAACCAAAAGTCACTGGAGCCTGTTTTGTTTGTGACTTTCATTTTTGCCCTGCTTCTCCCTGAAAAGAACGAAAAAGAGGGCTTTGCATTATTTCTGGATGACCCCAAACTAACCGGGTTGAAACTGAGCGCAGAACGAGGAGACTGACCTGGCTGGGCAGGGTGGGAGGCGTCCTTAGTAGTGATCCCAGGTGCACGACTCTTACGTCCTGGTGGCCAGAACTGTCCCAGCTCCCCTAGACCTGCTGGTCTCCTCTGGAGCAGTGGCTGGCCTCTGTCACTGAAGGGCTGAAGGGCAGGCCTTCTCTCCCTACCCAAACCTCACCCCGTGGGCAGCTGCAGGGCTTTCAGGTGACTTCTCTTCACCACAGGAAGGGAAAGGAGCGCCCAGGGCTTGCCTTGTGCACACGGGAGGGACTGCTCACCTCTCCCTGGGGGGTTCCTGGACACGCCTCTCCCCAGAGGGCGGCTTTGCCTGGGGGAGCAGAGGCACCCTTGCCTCAGGCACCGCTGCAGGCTCTATCCCAGGTCCCAGAGCAGGCAGGTCCAACCTGCTGTCTGTGAGGATCGAGCAAAATTCCGGCAGGAGGGAAGCGACCCAGCCCAGGTCTGCTGGAGGAAACACTGAGGGAAGAGAAGGAGTTTGGGCCCGTGGGGGTTTTGTTAAAGGGAATATTTCAGAAGTTACAGTGTGACTGGGGGACTGCAGGCTCTGCCAGACTGTCCAGGAAGGTCTGCCTGCAGGCCAGAGTGTCTGTCCACAGAAGACATCCCCCACGGAGGGCAGAGTGGTGGGTGCGCAGCGGGAGCTGCTGGTCTGGTTTTGGTAGTTGGAAGCCCTCGTCAAGTGCAGAGGACACAGGACACCTTGGTCACCATTCTGAGGAGCCATTACACAGCGCCTTCCTCCTGGCAGAGACAGAGCAAGTGAAGGGCCCAGGCTGGAAACGGCAGCCTGAGCAGAGGCTGCCCAGCAGCACAGAGGCGCAGAGGCTGCCCAGCGGCCGCCAGCCGGGCAGCAGCGGTCTTTCTTTATTTGGGGACGGGGTGGCAGCAGCTGCACTCACCTTCCCTGCCTTGGTCTCCCAGAGCCCAGTGCCCAGGGCCTCTGGACCTCTGAGGGCACCTGGGGGCTCCACTGCAAGGCTGCTGGGTGCAAGACACAGCAGCCTCCACAGTCTCCGCAGCCTCGAGGTTTTCTCTGCAGCCAGGGCCCCGGTCTGCAGCAGCTGGTTTGACTTCACTTTCCTCTTCCTCCCTCTCTCCCTCTTTTTTCTGATGTCCACCCAGGATGAAGGGGAGCTGACAACGGAGCTGGACAGCCAGGGCCGTGGGGCTAGAGGAGTGCTTGCTTCAGCATGGACAGATCTTTTCTAGAAACCATTTTGGGGGCCCCTGCCCCTGTGGGAAGCGCCTCCCCCAGCCTTGTCCTGCAGGGGAGGGAAGTGCCTGGCCTGTGTATGGTGCCACCAGCCCTGCACTCTGGCCTGGGCAGCCTCACAGCCACCCCACAGCACATGCTGGAGGCTCCTCTCTGCGGGCGGGGGGCTCCTCTGTACAGGCCTCCTGTGCAGGGGCTTCGCGTTCTCCCCACAGCCTGTCCCTGTGGGGAGGGACTGCTGCAGCCAGGCCAGCTGGGAACCAGGAGTGGGGACCACAGAGGCTCAGAGAGCACTAGTTTTTCTGGCCAGGGAGGTTTGAGTGGCAGGCTGGGAACAGAACAGTCGGCAGGTAGAGCTCCACCTCAAAGGGCCTGGGGGCATCAAGGGCACCACCGCAGAGCAAGCCTGCACACAAGTGCTTGGCGTGTGTGTGTGTGTGTGTGTGTGTGTGTGTGTGTGTGTGCGCGCGCGCGTGTCAGCTGCTCACAAGACTCTGAGCGTGTGTTGGGGCGGTGGCAGCACCGAGGCGCTGGGCCGTTGGTCTGAGAGGAAGGTAGACGGAACTGGGCCTGAGGCAGGGTGACCACCGGGCAGGACTGCAGGACAAGTCCCCGCTTGGCTCTTGGTTCCCCCATCTTCTCTCCAGCCCTGCTGCCACCTGGGTGTTCCAAGAGGGCAGTGAGGGCCTGTGGTCCAGTATCTCCAGCCTTGACTCCTGGAGTCAGAGCCACTGGGCCTCCTCCTCCTCTGCCTTCCTGGAGGAGCCTCTCTGGGGAGCTGCCTTACTACAAGCCTGCCACCACGCTAGGGGTTCTGGGGGCCCAAACCCCCACTTCGAGGCCCCCTCCCTGGCCCTCCTGCCTCTTGAAGGCCCGGTAGGTTCTACAGTGACCCAGAGGTGGCTGCTGTGCCTGATGGAAGGGAGGAGGCTGGGCTTGGGGGCTGCATGACCCTCCAAGCAGATGTGGGACAGCGGGGAGGACCTCCTGTTCCCAGGGAAACTTGCAGCCACAGTCCAGGGGTGTCTCCTACTTCCCACTGGCCGCGGTGGGGGAGACAGGCCAATGGGGACACAGCGCATGGCCCATGTGCTGGGTGGGCCTGGGGAAGGGTAGGGCCCCTGTGCCCACAGGACCACCAGGTTCCCGTGCCCAGCCTCCCCCTTCCCCTGGAATCCTAGATGCTGGGCCCAGAGCAGCCCCTGCACCAGCCACCCCAGCTTCCAGCCCCAGCTGAGACAAGCCCACCCCAGAGCCCCCAGCCCACTACTCTCTGCTCCACCCCTTTCCTGGACCCTGGCACAACACCCAGCTGGGCTTCTGCTAGGGTCCCCCAACAACGCAACACACAGCCACCCGGCCAGATCCCTGGCCTTCCAGTGGGTCAAGAACTTCACAAAGCCTCTGAACCGGGACCCAGACACCCACGCTGCAGGTAGGCCAGTCCCAGCCCTGGTCTCCCATCCCTGCGGCTGGCCCGTCACAGCCTGTTTCTGAGGCCCAGGCTGCTCTACTGGGCACCTGCAACCCTTCAGCCTGTGTCCTTCCATCTCCGCCTGCTCTTCCTGCCCCGTGCGCTGCAGCTTGGCCGCAGACAGGCCCCCTCGCCTTCCGTCACCGCTGGCTGTAAGGCCGGGGCAGGGCAAGGCCCAGGTGCCTCCCCACGCCCAGAGGAGAGGCCCCGGCAGCACACAGGAAGCACGCGTGCATACACGACCGCACCGTGGCACACGTGAGCACCCATGCACGTTCAGACAGCCATAGCTGAGCAAAGCACAGACCTGCAGGGACGTGCCACAGGCCTGTGGGCCACCTGTGGGCACACACAGGTCCATGAGTTTTGGCGCGCTGGTCCCTCACACCACGTCCTGTCCGTGTGGCCACTGCGGGCTCTGATGCAGGCTGCCCACCCAGTCGTGGAGCTGCCCTTGGCCAGTCTGCAGTCGGCTTGGTTAGTTCAGCCTGCCCTGCCTGCCCTCGCCTCTGCCACCTCTCTCCCATCTGTCCTTGGGGCCACCAGGGAGTCCTAATGTCCCTTCCAGATGGAGGCCTTGTTCCCTGTTGTTCCTGCTGACACTAGTTGGGCCCTCTTGGGTCCTGCTCCCTTTCGAGGACAAAGGAGGTGTGCAAAGACCAGTCCCCCAGTTAGGCTATCACCAACCAGCCTAAACAACCATGCCTGTGCCTAGGCCTGGGTGCTTCTTATTGGCAGCCCGACTGCTCAGTGGGGACCTGGTCAGCCTGGGCAGGAAGCTGTGAAGGGTCCACCTGTAGGCCTCACACTCTCACCAAGGGATTGCTCCAGGAAGGGTCACTGAGTAGGGCCAGGAGCCTGGGACCCCACACCGCCACCCCAGCCCCCCAGGAAAGGTGAGGCATCTCTGGCACAGGGCTCCTGACCCATGGCCAGGGACCTGGGCAGGCGAGAGTCAGGAAGAAGCTGGTTTCACCCCCTTCCTCACCTGCTAGCTGCTCTGGGAAGCAGGGCCGTGGGACCTTTGCAGCTGGGCGTGGGGGTGACCAACTGCTGGGCGGGGAATGGCCACCAGTCCTGTGGGGTCCACTGCTCTTCTCCTGCCCATCCCCCACCCCGCCTGCCACTCTGACTGCAGGACCAGCCCTGCCTCTCCTGTCCCTGGCCCAGCTGCCTGGTCAGCAGTTCCTGAGGCCACAGAGCTGGGCCAGGGCCCAGGGAGGCCCTGCTAGGGTGCAGGAGCAAGGCTCTCCCAGATGCAAGCCCAGCCCTGTTCCTGGTCCCATAGGGCCCTCTCCCCAATCCCTCTGCCCCGACTCCAGGGAGGTGTGGACTGGGAAGAACCGAGGGGCTCTGGTGGGGATGATTCTGCTCCAGAGCAGAGACTGAGCGTCTTCCGTGTGGAGGGAGGCTCCTCTCGGGGTGGGGACACAAACCTGAACATCAGAGCCGCCGCCCGGAGGTGAAGGTGTCATTCTGGTGAGAGGTGGTGGGAGGCACTCAGCAAGAGGGCAGGTGCCAGGTGCGGTGGGCTCAGGAGGGCAGGGATCCTGGTTGGTGCTCAGGGCAGGGCCTGGGGGAGCTGGAACCCAGGTGGGCAGCCTGGGGAGGAACTTGCCCTACAGAGGGAGCTGAGGGGCAAGTGGAGGGAGAAGGGTGCAAACTGTGGGGACCCCAGAGACGAGGCAGGCCCACCTTCATGTGTGGTGCCCCTGGCCGCGTGGCAGCTGGACTGCTGCAGGGCGGGAGCCGGGAAGTTTGGACAGCTGTGTGAGCACGAGGAGGGAGAGCCCCAGAGGCTGTGGCCAGCCTGGAAGGCAGGAGGGCTGGCTGGGTGCACACGGCGGGTGGGCAGGGTGGGTCTGGCTGAGCCCCAGCTCTGGGCATGCTCAAGGTGGAGGGTGGGCGGCTCCCGCAGGAGCCCAGCAATGTCCTCTAGGGGCCGCGGAGATGAGGTGTTCCAGCCAGAGCTCAGTCCCTGATGGACGGAGAGGGGGCCCACTGGCCAAGAGGGCAGGCACAGAGGGATGGGGCTGGCAGGGAGGGCCAGTCAAGGAAAAAGAAGTGGACGAGTGTGCGGTCAGGAGAGCGGCAGAGGTCTGCAGGCAGCGGGGAGGTGAGTCCACCAGGGTTAGACCAGGAGAGCAGGAGGGACGCACCGCCCTGCACACAGCCACACGCACCTGAGCTCAGTTCACATGTGCGCACGCTCGCGGTCTGTACCAGTGCAGAAGTGACAGGGTGACTTGTGTCTGGAGGCTCGGTGCCTACTTAATTCGCAGTGACACCGCTCAGCTGCTGAGAGCTCGAGCTGTCACAGCCAATTAGCCTGCGGCCAGGAGGCTGCTGGGCAGGCAGTGGGAACCTGTGGGGCTGCAGGGCTGGTCCTGGGACCTGCTCAAGTCCTTGTCCCTGGCCTGCCCACAGAAAGGGGGGAGGCAGGCCTGCCCCAGGAGCAGCTGGTCAGTCCTCGCCTGCTGGCCCAGCCCCTGTGCCCTGTCTTGGGACAGCCTTCCTGCTGTCCCTCTCAGCCCTGGTGCTCCCCAACCCCACTCTCACCTGCACCTGGCTTCTGTGACTCCAGTGCCCTTGCTAGGTGACACTGGGTCAGGTGACCTGAGGCCATCTGGAGTCAGTTCAAGCTCCCCATCCCTCAGCCTCCACCTTCCCAGACAGAGCCACTGGGCTGACCACTGCCACCCATCTGCCCTACACCCTCACTGTCCCATACAGTCAGGCCCCAAAGGGAGTGGCAGAGGGGCCGCCCACCCAGGCCCCACCCTAACTGCTCCCTGAGGTCTCTGGTCTCCCCTCTTCAGCCCCAGGGCTGCTCTCCCCAGGCAGAAGCCTCCTTGGCTGCCCAGGGCCTTTGAGGGTGTGAGCCCTTACCCGAGGCTCCGTGTACCCTGTTTCCTCTTGTCGGTGTGAAATTCCTGATCCTGATCCCCCAAGTCTCTGCTCTTTTTGGGGCTCAGGTCAGTGGACAGTTTGTGTGTCCCTGGAGCGTCCAGTATCCCTGCCTGGTGGGGCCAACCCCAGATCCTGTCTTGTGGGCTGGGCCATGCACTAAACCCTGACTGGGGGGCAGAGGGAACAGGTCAGGCAAAGAAGGCCTGCGGGTTGGAGAGGTGAGGCTGTCTCTGCTGTGGACCAGCAGCAGGTGAAGCTGCCTGGGGTCTCCTGCCCCTCTGCTGCAGTTGGAGAGAGCGGGACTTGGCCAGGTGTGCACAGAAGATGTGGACAGGTGGCACTTCCAGGCACCTGCGTCTCAGTGAGTCAGGTGTGTGAGATTGCGGCTGGGTGGCCCCAGGAAGTGTGAAGCAGAGAGGCAGCGCTGGGGCCTGTTACCTGCTGTGCGGTCCTGTGCACGGGATACCAAGGGACAAGTGGCTCTGACCCGGAAGACTGAGCAGGGTAAGTACCTGAGGAGTGGGGACCATGAGGAGGGAGGAGGGGCGGGGCAATGGTGGGGAGTGGGGAGGGAGGAGGGGCGGGAGGAGCCCCTAGGGGTATGAGTCCTTCCTGGGATGGACCCCCAATCCCAGAGTCAGGGGAGCTGAGTTAAACACTGTGGGCCCCGACAGGGAACTTAGGGCAACATCAAGATCAGGACCCAGTGTCTGCGGGGTGGTTACAGTGATGAAGGGCAGACTAGCAGAGGTGGTTAGGCAGATGGACAGTGAGTGCTGCGGAAGCCTCAGGTAACCCCAGACCACAGCGGAGCCTCTGCATCCTCCCCAACCTGTCCTCCTCGGGCCTCCTCCAGGGCCTTCTGCACCGCCTGGTCCTTGGCCTGCACTCCGTCTTTCTCTCTGGGTCCTCTTCTGGTCTGCTCCAGTGGCTCTCCTCCCCCAGGCTGCCTGCTGCAGGAGATGGGCCCGGGCACCCTGCTGGTCCCCTCGACCCTTCCGTAAACATTTGTCAAAGGGAAAACAGACAAGGAGAAGACAGAGAGACCTACCGACCTGGCGGGGGCTCCCAGCCAGTCGTCCGGTCATGGTCAAGGCTGACCTGTGTTCCCCTCTACACCCTTCTTGTGTCTCTGACTCCCTCCAGGTGAGTCTGGGTTACTCAGGTGGTCCCAAGGCTTCCTCGCTTGTGTCTGCCCTCACCTCTACCTCCTGCAAGATGGCACCCAGGCTGCTCCCTGAGTTGGTTCCCATTGCGCCCCCCCACCCCTCCCCAGTACTGACACCCAAGTTCCACCTGCTGCCACCAGGGCTGGCCCCAGGCAGGGGCCTGCCACACCCATGGCTGCTCTGCAGAGTCCAGTGACCCCTTCCACTGGCCTGTTCTCTGCTCCATGCTTGCCAGAGGTGCTAGAGCTGGGCCTGAGCCCCAAGGGTCCCCAGGGCCTCCAGGGAAGCTGGGCCCTGTGCAGGTGTGGGCTGCATCTGGCCCTTCTGTGGCCTGTTGGAATATCATTCTGTTAATGTGCTGCAGCCACATCTAATTTATGTTTTGTCAAAATGACACATATCTGTTTTTTAAAAACCCAAATGTGATACAACAGCTAAAACATAACTCAGCCAGGCATGATGGGGAGGTTGAGACAGGAGGATTGTAAGTTCAAGGCCAGCCTCAGCAACTTAGTGAGACCCTAAGCAATTGGGTGAGACATTTCTCAAAATAAAATCATAGCCAGGTGTGGTGGGGCACGCCTGTAATCCCAGGAGGATCATGAGTTCAAAGCCAGCCTCAGCAAAAGCAAGGCACCAGGCAACTCAGTGAGACCCTGTCTCTTAATAAAATACAAAAATGGGCTGGGGGGCTGGGTTGGTGGCTCAGTGGTAGAGCACTTGACTAGCATGTGTGAGGCACTGAATTCAATTCTCAGCATCACATATAAATAAATAAAGTCCATTGACAATTAAGAAAAATTTTTTTTAAATGGGCTGGGGATGTGGCTCAGTGGTTGAGTACCCCGGAGTTCAATCCCTGGTATTCCCCCCACCCAAAAAACAGAAAACATAAAAAGGTCTGGGGATGTGGCTCAGTGGTAAAACACCTCTAGCTTCAATCCACGGTACTGAAAAAACAAAATGAAACCCAGCCCCTGCCTCCAGACCTCCACCCAGTAGAACAGAGGCTTTAAACACATGCTGTTTGAGTATTTATGTTCAAATCAAATAAAAGGCGTATGTTACTATATCTTTTAGATATAGTAATATATAGTCTGATTTTAGACATATGTACTGATTTGTAGATGGATAAATAGTTCAAGACTTCACTCTATTACATATTCAATTCCCCCCATATTCTCCCCATATTCTTTCAACATTTTTAGTTAAAAAATACTTAGCCGGGCGCGGTGGCTCAAGCCTGTAATCCCAGCACTTAGGGAGGCTGAGACAGGAGAATCGCGAGTTCAAAGCCAGCCTCAGCAATGTCGAGGCGCTAAGCGACTCAGTGAGACCCTGTCTCTACATAAAACACAAAATCGGGCTGGGGATGTGGCTCAGTGGTCGAGTGCCCCTGAGGTCAATCCCCGGTACCAAA
>PVHX01034165.1:0-12517 GCA_004024805.1 Geosciurus inauris | reverse complement strand
AAGACAGGGATGCCCTCTCTCACCACTCTTATTCAATATAGTCCTTGAAACTCTAGCCAGAGCAATCAGACAGATGAAGGAAATTAAAGGGATACGAATAGGAAAAGAAGAACTCAAACTATCATTATTTGCAGACGACATGATCCTATACTTAGAGGATCCAAAAAGTTCCACCAGAAAACTTCTAGAACTGATAAATGAATTCAGCAAAGTTGCAGGATATAAAATCAAGATCCATAAATCAAATGCATTTCTATACATCAGTAACGAGTCCTCTGAAAAAGAATTCAGAAAAACCACTCCATTTGCAATAGCCTCCAAAAAAATAAAATACCTGGGAATCAATCTAACAAGAGAGGTGAAAGACCTCTACAACGAAAATTACAAGACACTAAAGAAAGAAATCGAAGAAGATCTCAGAAGATGGAAGGACCTCCCATGTTCCTGGATAGGCAGAATCAATATAATTAAAATGGCCATACTACCCAAAGCGCTATACAGATTCAATGCAATCCCCATTAAAATCCCAGAGTCCTTTCCTATAGAAATAGAAAAGGCAATCATGAAATTCATTTGGAAAAATAAGAGACCCAGAATAGCTAAAGCTACCCTGAGCAAGAAGAGTGAAGCAGGAAGCATCACAATACTAGACCTTACACTTCACTACAAAGCAATACTATCAAAACCGGCATGGTACTGGCACCAAAATAGACATGTAGACCAATGGTACAGAATAGAAGACAGAGAGTAATGCACATAAATACAGCTATCTCATACTAGACAAAATTGCCAAAAACATTCATTGGAGAAAGGATAGCCTTTTCAACAAATGGTGCTGGGAAAACTGGAAATCCATATGCAGCAAAATGAAACTAAACCCCTATCTCTCACCATGCACAAAACTCAACTCAAAGTGGGTCAAAGACTTAGGAATTAGACCAGAGACCCTGCGTCTAATTGAGGAGAAAGTAGGCCCAAATCTCCATCACGTTGGATTAGGCCCCAAATTCCTTAACAAGACACCTATAGCACAAGAAATAAAAGCAAGAATCAATATATGGGATGGACTTAAACTAAAAAGCTTCTTCTCAGCAAAAGAAACTATCAATGAGGTGAACAGAGAACCTACATTCTGGGAGCAAATTTTTGCCACACGCACATCAGATAGAGCACTGATCTCCAGGATATATAAAGAACTCAAAAAACTTAACACCAAAAAAACAAACAACCCAATCAATAAATGGGCTAAGGAGCTGAATAGAAACCTCTCAGAAGAAGATATACAATCAATAAATACATATATGAAGAAATGTTCATCATCTCTAGCTATTAGAGAAATGCAAATCAAAACTACGCTCAGATTTCATCTCACCCCAGTCAGAATGGCAGCTATCCAAAATACCAGCAACAATAAGTGCTGGCGAGGATGTGGTGAAAAAGGTACACTCAAACATTGCTGGTGGGACTGCAAATTTGTGCAACCAATTTGGAAAGCAGTATGGAGATTTCTTAAAAAACTTGGAATGGAACCACCATTTGACCCAGCTATCCCACTCCATGACCTATACCCTAAAGATTTAAAAACAGCACACCACAGTAAAGCAGTCACTTCAATGTTTATAGCAGCACAATTCACAATTGCAAAACTATGGAAGCAACCCAGATGCTCTTCAGTAGATGAATGGATAAAGAAACTGTGGTACATATATACAATGGAATATTATTCCGCAATAAAAGAAAATAAAATTATGGCATTTGCAGGCAAATGGATGGAATTGGAGAACATTATGCTAAGTAAAGTAAGCCAATCCCAAAAAATCAAATGCCGAAAATTCTCTCTGATTAGTGGATGAGGATACATAAGGGCGGTGGGAACGGGAAACACAGGAGAAATACAGGAACTCTGGATGCGGCAGGGGGAGGTGGGAGGAAGGAAAGGGGAATGGACATAGTAATGACGGTTGATTGAGAGGGTTATTACTACTACTGTGCATATATGAAGACACAAATGGTGTGACTTTATCTGGTTTGCAACCAGAGAAATGGAAAAACTGAGCTCTGGTTATGTACTATGACTTGAAATGCATTTAAATAAAATAACTAAAAAAATTTTTTAAAAAGTGAAAGTCTCCCCCCAGTGTCAACCACAAACAAAATTGCATGACTCTTCACCATCCCTGTAACCTGGGACTCCTGGGATGCACCAGCTGAGTTGGCAGAGGCAGTGGAGCCTAGGCCCCCTCATTGGAGCAACTCAGTGACTGGGACTGGGGAAATAGGCAGCTGCACCAAGGGGAGAAGTGTCCTTGCCTGGGGACAGTTCACATTCTAGTGTCCCCATTTCCCACAGTTCAGACAGGGTTTGGTGGAGGTCCTTGGATTAGGGTAGAATTTTGCCCAGTGTCCCGCCTGCTCACCTTGGAAGCAGGGCTCAGGAGGTATATTAGGTGGGTCCACCAGTGGCAGGTGCTTTTTTAGGGTTCTGGATGGCTGAGGCCAGGGGCTGATACTTAGCTTAAGGATAATTCTCTCTCTCAGTTTTTGGTTTCCTCTTCCCTATTGTTAAAAACCTTGAAAGCAGTGTCTAAAAGCTGCTGTTGGGGGTCTTGGAGCCCTTTTCTGTCTAAGTGTTTTACAGATATCAGATGCAGACCCACTGATAAATTTAAAATGGAGAGAGTGCCACCAGGAATATCCCGATGTAGGTTGGTGTATTTGGTAAGAGCCTCAGTAAGCTAGGCCAAAAAGAGGGTGGGGTTTTCATCAGGTCCCTGAAAATTTCCTTTACTTTGTTCCAATTAACCTGGGTATGAGAATTTTTGTCATGCCTTCCAGGAGGTAAGTAATCATGTGCTGGAATCTGGCGGCCCCAGTGTTTTGAGGCTGACATGTCCTATCAGGTTCAGCTGTAGGGATGACAACCCCTGCTGCAGGGTGGATAAAGGGACTTTGGGCGTGGAAGAGATCTTCATGGTCTTTAGCTTCCTGTAAAATATGGGCACTTTTATCAGGAGTTAGGATGGAAGCTAGGATGTAATAAACATCTGTCCAAGTTAGGTGGTCAGCCTGAGTCAGTCATGTGAGCTCCTTTGTATACTTAGTAAGGTTTTCAGAAAATGAGCCTAATCTGTCCCTTATTTGTGACATATCTGTTATATAAAAGATGACATGAACTCAGACTGTCTCTTCAGCCCCTGACACCTCTCTGAGAGGGAACACATGTTGCATTGGAAAGGTTTTGGATCATGTATGAGGAAATGATGGCAGGAGGGGAGGAGGAGGGCAGGTGTGGGGTTTGAGGAGGGATGTCTGGGGGGGAGTAGTGGGACTTTGAGGAGAGAAGCCTGATGCGGGGCCAGTAGGGCCCCAGGATCTGTAAGGAGGGGTTCATCTGCTATTTCTGGGGTAGTGAATGAGGAAGAGAGATGTGAGCCTGTGAGGGTTCGTTGGAAAGCACAGCAGCGCTGACTCCAGGAGGGCTTTGAGCTGAGGAAAAGAAAGCTTAGAGATAAGCTATTTAATATCATTTGCCATTCTGTTGGAGGTAACTTGTTAAATCCTGGAGACTTTCTTAATCAGAGGTCTCATACTTGAGCCATTGGTGTAAATTATTTTATTTATATTATGGCTAAATTAGAATGCTGAGCCTAATGAGGCATTTAATTTTTATGTCAGTTTGGGAGTAAATCTTCTTAAAATTAGTAAGACTCCCTAATGGGGAGTCCTGGGGAAAGAACTGCATAGTTCCAATGTTGGAGCAGTTTGACTGGGGTGATAGTTTGAGATGAAGGAATCCCCTGAAATTTGATGTCACTGGACTGGACTGTTAGACCAGAGAAGAGGAGAATGTCTTCACTACAATCTCAATGGTGGGGGGGAAAACCAGGGTCCTGGCTAGTTAAAAGGCAGGGTATCTATCTCTTGATAGTTATCACATATCCCTGCCTAAGAATCATTCCTTTGTAGCCTCCAGTCTTATTTATTTTGGGGGCCTAATACAAGTATGTAACATTAAACTATTTTTTTAATGACCAGGAAAGGCTGTGTTTTGGTTTAATTGTTTTGCTAAGTGTTTAAGATGAACCACATAAAACTGACTTTTGTTCCTATCTATTGTTAAGGGTCACCTGAGTTCTCCTGGGGGTCACTCTTTAGAAACCTGAGAGCAGCTTCTTAGCTCTGCTAGTGGCATTTGTGCTAGGATGGGCCAAGGTCTCACTGACCATGTGGCTTCCCTTGGAAGCATGAGTAATGTCTCCCTTCTCCAATGACCCTCCTCTTTATAGCAAGTGCACTGATTGGCTTTCAGTTCTGCAGTGGTCTCATTAATCTTCCTGATTGGGAGGTTATGTGGCCCAGAGTTGTAAAACTCTTTAGAGAAGTTCCCTTTTTCCCTAGATTTAGGCTGACTCAGAGGGTAAGAGCCAAATACTGGTTTTCTTGGCCCTTTAAATTTAACTTTTTTTTTTTGTCTTTTTTTAAAAATATTTTTAGTTGTCAATTGATCTTTGTTTTTTATTTATTTTTATGTGGTGTTGAGATTTGAACCCACTGCCTCACGCATGCTAGGCTGAGCCACAGCCCAGCCCCTGTTTTTAAGTCTTCATCTTAAACACCCAGCAATTCAATCTCACCAGTCTTAAAGTAAGGATACTGGACTTTAACTTCAATGTCTATCTGTCCTGTAGATGATGGCTTATTTATCTTAAATTATCCTGGGTTGTTTGTTCTTGAAGCAGTACCTCTGTAAAACATTAACAGGCAATATTCATAGAGTTTTAAGGAAAATACAAAATGAAATTAATAAGAGTAAAAATATATTTAGTTTGTGTAGTAGCTATCTCAAATTTTGACTGAGTTATATATTCTCTGTTTGAGATCCTAGTAATCTTCACAACAAAATCAGTCCTTTGAATATAACTTTAAATGAACTGGAGTCTTGCTTACTTTGAAGTCATTGTAACATGTAGTAAGCTGGGGACAGAACCTTTTCTCAGGTAACACAGGACTCCTCATAAATTTTAAAGTATTTTATCTCTGAAGTTGATCTTTGTTTTTCAAATATCATTTTACAAAGCTTATATATATTGTTTCCTGAGTCCACATGAGTGTTAGTTAATATAATATAATATTACATTTAAAACATGAATTAAAGAAAGGCTGAGAGGGCTTTTAACTTTCCTTTTTTGTGGAAAAGTAACAAATGTTTTATAGTCTCACAATATTAAACTTGAAATAGATTAGGCCCTCATTTACTTAAAAATACATTTAAATTTTACTCCAATGTAAAAAGTAACATAAAATTTTATCTTATTAATAACAGGTTCAGTTATAGAACACTAAATGATATAAATAAATCCTCAGTGAAATTTTTTATCTTAATAAGTCTAAAATTACCATAAAACTTTAGTTTGGAGAAGGCCAGCTTGATATAATGCTCTTTTAAACCTTCTACTTTAAAGACTTGTATACCTAGAAGATATGAACACATTTAATATAAAATAGGACTTAATCGCACCATAATTACATTGATGTTATTATATTAACCAAGTTTAGCTCTCAAAGAAAAATCTAGACTCTGTAACATAGTACAGTACTCCAGAATAACAGTTTTTGTTTAACCACAATTGTATAAACCTTAATTTCTTTGAGACTTAGTTTCTTCAAGTGATAAAACCTGATAAATACAAGAAAATTATCTTGATAAGAGCAGAACAATGTTTCAGACTTTGTTTTATACCAGTACATTAAATTTTAAATAAATTTGTACTAAATATAGTCAATTTAATCACAAACATGAACATTTTGAAATTTACCCTTTATTTAGACTCTCTTGTCATTTACTCTGATCTTTTTTTATCACTTACTCTAAATTTTTTTATCACTAACTTTAAATCCTCTTGTTCCTTTTATCATACAAAGACTTTCTTTCCCAGAAACATGTTATTTTTCCTTCCACTAAATACCATATTTAGAATCTTTAATTTCTATTTTCCCCTCTATTAATTCCTTCTTCTGTTCACATCCCAAAACAATCCTTATAAATTTTTGCATTTAGACAAATTGCTCCATTTTAATGATAAGAAATACTTTATATTATTTATAGTACTCCAATTGGAACAGTAGAAACTTCCATGCCTTCATATATAGAAATCTGTAAACCTTTGTATATAGAATTACATCTGTTTACCTTTTCATGAAAACACAATGCTCAAGTATATAGAATTATACCTGTTGGGCTTTAAACTTAGTAATTTTGTTTTTAGTGATGACAAAGCAATTTTAAACCTTTTTAAAAATTTACCATTTATGAAAACACCAATAATATCACCCTATGGAATTTAAAGGAGTTAAAAGTACTTGATGTTAAATTTAACAGCATTTTAACTGTGAATTAATTATATGTCTAACAAACACATTTGAGTAATCCAATGCTAAATCTGATTTACTTATTTTCATTATAAAAACCAAGATATTAGACAAGTGTATTGAACAGTATTAGCCATTTCACCCTTGTCCTAGAAACAAAGGATATTAGACATTTTATACACATTAACATTTATTAGTTCTTTGACCACCTAGAAAGACTTGTGAGTTAAGTAATTTTAAAGACATCTTTACTTTTATCTGTTTACACAATTTAAATGGAACCTTCTTAAATCATATGAATTAAAGGTACTTAGATCCATATTTCTTTAGATTTTAATTCATGAGTGCTCGTTATCTGTGCCAATTTTGACATCATGTACATTATATATGGACATGCACACATATAGACATACAATACATAACATGTGTGCACACATAACACAATAGCAAAGGCCTTGTAGCTTCTTTCAGGTGAATTTCCACTGCAATTTTACAGATGTTTAAAAATTCCATCATTGAGTAAAAATAGGACTGATCAGAAAAATATTAACGTAGATGTGTAGGATTAAAGTCATGAGCTCAAAAAATATATAGAACTTAAGAAAAAGCAGGAGTCCTAGAAAAAAATGATGCAGCAGGTAACTCTTTTTAAAAGTACCATACAGTTTGATTCAGGTTAGCCAAATAAGATACTTTTTTCTTTTTTTCCTTGGGTTTCTGACTGGCTCTCTACTGAACCTACTGGCTTCTTTTCTTTACATTTCAATGTAAGTTCTGGATAAAATCTGGGAGGAGCTAGGGGAAACTGCTGTTCTAAGCAGAAACCTCATGCCTAAGGCATTTTAACCTTTTTTTTTCTAGTTGATTATCAGACAAGTTTTGGATAAAAATTATGATTCCTTATTTTTTATTACTTTTGAGAACAAAGCTACTAAGAACAAAGCTCTTTACTGAGATAAGCTTTTGGCTGTTAAGCAGGTCCATTCTTTTGTGTGACTGTTTCTAGGGTTATTCCTCTTTTCTCAGTGACACGCAGGTTAAATCTTGCTCCATAGGTAAGATGAGGACAAGGGGGAAGGGGATGCAGGGTGGTTGGCCTGGCAGCTCACAGAGTCTGAGAGCACAATGCAAGAGCTAATGACTTGGCTTTGAGCCCCAGAAGGAAGAGCCAGGGCAGCTGCAGGGCGAGCAGCTGGCTTGGATGCCATTGGCTGCACATCTGCAGGTGCCCAACAAAATGCACTTGCTGTACCGTGTGGTCCTGCTTAATGAAAGGGGAGTAAGTTTTGTCAAGATTTCTTAAAACACAGCTCAAAAGAGTGTCAGGCTTATGTGCCTTACTAGCCATTTTGTTGTTCAATTAGCTTAAATTTATACCAGAGAAGACACACAATGAAAAGGCAGAAAAAACACAAAACACAGAATAAGACTCAGGGGATCAAAAATCAGGTGCCAAAACCCAGAGAGCAGTGCAACATCTTGCTAATGCTCTGGACAGGAGTGCGTATGTGCCTTGTCAGACACCTGTCATATCCCCACAAGGAATTCCACCAAACCAGAACCAGAGGGCAGTGTGACATCTTGCTACTGTCCCAGACAGGAGGTCATGTGTCTCTCTAGACACCTCACTGTCCCCAGTAGAGATCTCCCCAAAATGCCAGATGTCATAGGGGCACCACTTACCTGTGGAGGCCTCCTCCACCAGATGCTTGCTGATTTTTTAGTGTGGCAGTTCACTCCAGCAATCCAAGGAACTGAAGGCACACCCCGTGGCCTTCGAACATCGCAAGGTACACATCCCCTGAGGTGGAACTCCAGCCTCAGAGTCACAGGGTGCTGGTCCAGCTTCAGAATTTTGGTGGTCTGAATCTTGCTGGGGCTCCCAAAATGTTGAACCCAGGATGCAAAGAAAGGACCACTGACTCCAATTTTAAGTCAAATTAAGCAAGCTTATATTGTGTACACAAATTAGCTGAACAGCGAGTGTTCCCTTCAAAAAGTGAGGGCAGCAGCTTTGTCCAGGAGCAAGGAGGTTTTTATAACACAGAGAATTATAAAGGTAGGTATCTTAGGAATTTACAACTGACAGGGTTCTGGCAAGCACAATACAGAAGCAGATAGCAAATCAATGATTTACATGGCTTAACATCTTTAGATGGGGGTAAACTCAGGTTCCAGCTGCTGAGATTTTAAGGAGGACAGTTACCTAATCAAAGCCAAATATGGTCCAAGCAAGTAAAACAAAAAATAAACCTTTATGACCTCTTGTTGAAATGGCTTTCAATCTTAACAGAATTAGTCTGAGTTCATCAGTTCCACAATAAAAAGAACAACATAAATGGAAATTAGATAAGATGGTAGAACTCAAATGAAGACTAAACTAAAAGGGAACACAGTGAATGAACATAATAGAGAATGCCTAAAGAGAAAGAGGAAATAATTTTTTAAAAAGACAAAATGATGATGAAAAGTATCCCAGAGAAGCTGGATGCAGTGGCTCAAGCCTGTAATCCCAGCACTTAGGGAGGCTGAGACAGGAGAATCCTGAGTTCAAAGCCAGCCTCAGCAATGATGAGGTGCTAACAACTCAGTGAGACCCTGTCTCTACATAAAACACAAAATAGGGCTGAGGATGTGGCTCAGTGGTTGAGTACCCCTGAGTTCAATCGCCAGTATCAAAAAAAGAAAAAGAAAAAGAAAAAGGAAAAAAAGTATCCCAGAGAAATGGTAAATTAAAAAAAAAAACAAAACAAATTCTAAAAAGAATAATGCAAATAGACATAGGAATTTAGTATGCCATAAAGGTGACATTTCAAATCAGAAAGACAGATCATTCAAGAAATTGTGACAAATGTATTTTGGGGTTAAATAAATAGTATCTCTGGAAGGATCCAAACAGTGGGAAAAGCAGATGTCTCCTGTGGGAAGAGAGGCGAAGATGGTGGCTGGAAAATTTGAGGGAATGGGAGGATTTCCAATGAGTTCTCTTTTGTATCTTTCTAATTGTTCTACTGTGTGAATATATTATTTATAAGTATGAATGCCAGTGTTTAAATCCCAGATTCCCAATTAATTGCTACCTCTTAATCTTGAGCAAATTATTGACATTATCTCTTAAATGTCAAGGGTGGGGGAGAATAACTTTGAGCCAAAAATTCTCAATGAATGTAAATTGCTAGTGAAAACCAATGTTCACCAGGGATGTGTGGATAAGCAAATGTGATGTATCCATACAATACAATAATAGGCAGTCTAAAATAGGGATGAAGGACTTGCAGTTTACAACATGGAAAATCCTTGAAAAGAGAAAGCAGACAAATATAAAGTGTCACATATTGTATGATTCCTTTTATAAGAAATGTTCAGAAAAAGCAAAACCAGAGGGGAGGAGGGAATGGGAATGATCTCTAACACGCAGAAGAGTTTCTTTTGGGGATTATGAAAATGTTATAATTAGAGAGTGGTGATGGTTGCACAACCTCGTGCAAGTACTAAATGCTACTGAACTGAACATTTTTAATGATGAATTTTCTGATATTTGAATTTCATCTTAAGAAATAATTTTAGAATGTAAAGAACTAATCTTTCCATGGTGATGATCTGCTGCCTCCATCACCTTCTTGCCACACTTCATTCCTTTCCTATCCTCTCCCATGGTCCCTTACCCTGCCCCAAGGATACTGCTGTGACCTCACCCAACCATTAGGCTGCTGGGTCCTGCAGCTGTCCACGTGCACTCTCTGCTCCTGGGGTGGGGATGGGCACCAAGAAATGATTTTTCTCTTGAGCTTCCATTGGTGGCAATAGTTCCTGACGGTGGCAAGCATGTACTGGAATCAATGGAAAAGGACCTTACAGGCCTCTCAGTTCAGTATTTATTCCCCTTTTGAAGTGTGATCTCTCTAGGCTACTTGGTAACCTCCAGATGCTGTGCTCTGAAAGCCAGGTTGGCTGCCTGTGGGCACTTGCAAACATGGAGGACTTGAGGCCATAGGCCTCAGATTGAGGCTTTGCTTGTCTGCATACGATTTGATCCTGGAGCACTAGATCATTAATCAAGTGGAGCAGTGATACTGGCCTTGTGTGTCTGAAGGTTAATTGAAGTAGTGCATCTCTGCTGCCCTGGTGCATGGGTGTTGAGTAAATGATGATCTATTCCAGGCCATGCTCTGGGTGGGCCTCATGCTGCTGCAGTTCACTTGGCTGGGTCACAGGTTAGCAGCTGCCCTCAGGATAAGTGTGAACCCTTGCCACACTTCTGGTAGATTCCCCATGTTTTGTATTCACCTTTCTCAGCTAGGATCTTGAAGTGACCCAAACATGCTGGAGATGTGCCCTGAGTCTTATTTTCTAAAATGCCTTTCTGGTAGGTCATAAGACCTAGGCCATTCTCCATGAGAGTTTGATTTTTGCATTTCTTCTGGTCAACACATACCCATTTCTGCCATTTTCAACTTGTTTCACATTTTATGTTTTTAACCCTAACCTCAAATTTTGTGTCTTATGTCCACCATTTTAGCTATTCCTGATTCTTCCTGTAAGCTCATACATCTCTCTTCCTTTTGCCTTCCTTGTGCTGGGTCATTTTCCTTTCTCTTTCCTCAATTCCTTTCCTTTATGTCTGTTATCCTTTGAGATTCTTTCTTCTCATGCAGGCTTTGATCCCCACCTCCAGCAAAGAAAACCACAGTTCACAGTAGTTCAAACCTCAAAAATTCTCTTTATTACTTATGTATTAATCAACTTTATTACATTTCTTTATTCAAATTTATTGTTTTAAGCATATCAGAATGAATAAATTTTTAACTCTATATGTGGAAAACATTTGATATCCAAGTGGTAACAGAAGGACAATTTATTATCTATTACGAATTCTACTACATTTCTTTATACTATATTATTAAGTTTTGAAAATATATCAGAATGAATGAATTTGTACCTATCTACATCTACATATATGTGGAAAACTATGTGGTGCCCAAGTGGTACCAGGAAACCCCTTCACTTCTTATCTATTAAACAATTCTATTACATTTCTTTACTCAATTTTATTAAGTTTCAAAAAATATATCAATGAAAATATGTATCAATCAATCTATATATGGAAAATATTTGATATTAATAGGGTACCAGAAAACTTTTTATTACTTATCAATCAGTAAATTCTATGCATTCTTTATTCAAATTTATAATATTTTGAACTATGTCAGAATGAATGAATTTGTATCTATCTATCTATATATATGTAAAACATTATTTGGTACCCACATGGTACCAGAAGGATTCTTTATTACTTATATATTAATAAACTTTACAACATATCTTTATTTAATTTTAGTAAACTTTGAAAGCATATGAGAATAAATAAATTTGTAACTATCTATCTATATAAAGTAAACAACTCCTTGGTTCCTAAGTGGCACCATCAATCTTAGCAGCTCTTACATTGTATAGCCATAGTAGTGAGCAATTTCCATATCCCTTTCCCTCTCAATGAAACACTGCACTCTCCCCAAGGATGTGTATTTGGCAGCAGTCTCACGCTCCTGTTGAGCCTTCCTCTTCATAGCTTCCCGCTCTGGCCTCTGCTCTTCCGTGATGGGAGTTGACATCACTGGCTCAGGAACATTGGGTTTCCTCCATGGAATTGGTTGTAAGGCGAAGTCTTGGAGTAGATACTGGTTTTGAGGCCTGGGCAGTTGTGACGGAGGCCTGGTCACAGCAGTGGAAACAGGGTGCCGCTGGAGAGCACTGCAAGATGATGTTTTGTAGGGTGCAGGCCTAGAAGCAACAGACCGGGGGACACTAGGCTGGGTGGAATTGGTCAAACCTGACTGAGTGGTATGAGTTAAAACTGCCTGAGCTGGCTTGGCAGGACGCATGCAGGAGGTGTTGGCAGTAGCTACTTGGTGTTGATTGGCTGCCATGGGTCTGGCTGAGCTACTGGAGCCAGGCTGGGCAGGGTAAGCCACAGTGGGTCTACGTGAGGCCAGAGACGGTGGCCTCCGATGTACAGGCCGAGGTTGAGGTTTCTCCAGGGTCAGAAAAGGCAAAGGTACCAATTTAACCTTCCCAGGTGGTGGAAACTTACACTGCGATGGAGAGGGACAGTCTTTCTCAGTGCTAATATCAGGTTTGACATGAGTGT
>PVHX01034164.1:0-12518 GCA_004024805.1 Geosciurus inauris | reverse complement strand
CAGCACAGTACAGTAAAGCAGCCACTTCAATGTTTATAGCAGCACAATTCACAATTGCAAAACTGTGGAAGCAACTCAGATGTCCTTCAATAGATGAATGGATAAAGAAACTGTGGTACATATACACAATGGAATATTATTCAGCAATAAAAGAGAATAAAATTATGGCATTTGCAGGCAAATGGATGGAACTGGAAAGTATTTTTTTATTTTTATTTTTTTAGTTGTAGACAGACACAATGCCTTTATTTATTATTATGTGGTACTGAAGATTGAACCCAGTGCCTCACATGTGCTAGGCAAGCACTCTACCACTGAGCCACAACCCCAGCCCAGACATAAAGTTTTTGAAAAATAAACATTAATGTTCTACATAGACACATATAACATTTTAGTTCACCTCACCACTTACTTTACTCTAATATTACTTTTCTAATAGACCTCTTTATATGTACTGAAACCAATAATGACATTAAGCATTTGAAAGGTTTGTTAAAACCTTGGCCTACTTGTTTCACAATCTTCTACTGTAATATCCTTTTTATTTTACTTCCTGACATTCTATAGAAATATCTTCAACTTCCATAATTGAATGTCACAATTGGCATGATTTACTGCATCAAGATCATGATTTCAATGAATTTGAATAGATTGGCACACCTGAGAAACACATTGCCTCTTAAGTCTTCAGGACAGTTTTTCTGAATCTTGAGATCTCTGATCAAAAGGTAAAGCAGTCAGGCATAGTTCCCACAAGGTGTCTGTTTTAAATGTTTTCTGTTATTGACAGAATAAACTATGACTTACATGAAAATATACACCTTAGCAATATTACTGTTAAAGAAACTATCTGAAAAAATGATGATTACAGTCCCATGTGTGCCACCCATCACACTAATGGGTATACGCAGAGGAATTAAAATCAATACACCAAAGAGACATCTGCACTGACATCTTTAGTGTAAATTCACAATATGAATCACAATATTCCATATCTAGAATCAGCCTAAGTGTTCATCAATGGATGAATGGATAAAGAAAATATGTATACATACACAATGGAATATTTTCTAGCCATAAACAAAAAATGAAAACCTGTCATGTATAAAAACATAGAGGAACTGAAGGACATGATGAAAAAGCCAGGAACAAAGAGAAACACACTGCATCAGGCAGTTGTATATGGAAGCTAAATATTTATCTTAAAGGAATAAAGATGAAAATAGTGGTTAGTAGAGCTTGGGAACAGTATAGGAGTTGGAAAGATGGAAAGAAGATAGTTAAGTGTTTGTAATTGAATGGGCAGAATAACTATGGTTGAAAACAAATAATTACATATTTCAAAATTGCTGCAATAGAAAAATGTTAATGTTGCCTAAACCAGAAGTGCAAAATGTCTGAGCTGTTAGACACATCAATCTCCCTCTGTTCATTACACTTATATACATATGTTGAAAGGTCACATTGAGGCAGGACTGGTGACGGTGCCTACAGTGCCACCTAGGCAGAAGTTTGAGGCAGGAGGATCACTCAGCCCAGGAGCTATAGATCTGCCTGGGCAACATACAAAGACCCAGCCACAAATATAAAAATGGAAGAAAAAAATCATGTTGTATCCCTTTTATATGTATAATTACTAGCTGTCAATTAAAAATCAAAATATATTAAAAACAATGGGTCATTGGGACTACATATAAAGATATATATCAACTAAATGAAAACTTTAACTCATTTAATGTGGCTAGTTTAAACTTTTAAATTTACAACCCTCAAAACATCAGAAAGTAGAAATTCACCATTTTGTATATGTCATTATATCCCTCTATTGTGCATTAAGCACATTTTAAATTTCATAGAATTACAATTTCAACTATTCACTACTTCAAGAAAACTATCAAATAAAGATAGTTAAATTCCAGGAGAACAAGTGGCTTCTTTTGAGTAGTATTATGTGTGTCCATCTAAATTAATACACAAGATACTGGGGTTGTAGTTCAGCAATAGAGCACTTGCCTAGAATGTGTGAGGTACTAGGTTCAATCCCCAGCACCACATATAAATAAACAAACTAAAGGTATTTTTAAAAAAATATGAAGCTTTTCTTTAAAAAATAGATACTTGGATCTTTTCCAGTGTGTAATAATTAATGGAGTTGGTATGTACATTAATCTTTCATGATGTACACATATTTCAGAAAGAGGTGTTTCTTTTTATGGAATAGACACTCAGGAAAAAAATATATATGGACTGAAAAATTACCAGGGACATACTTGCATTGTGGCTGCCTCTATGACTATGATGTCTCTGTAAAATGTGAAAAAAAAAAAAAAAAAGAAAAGGTTAAAATTGAATCCATGATCCAAATGAGTCAGACGAGGTGGCCCATACCTACAACTCCAGCTACTCAGGAGGCTGATGCAGGGAAGTACGAGTTAGAGACCAGCATAACAACTTAGAGACATCCTAAGCAACTTAGTTGAGACTCTCTCTCAAAACTTAAAAAGGACTTGGGGTGTAGCTCAGTAGCAAAGCAAGCCCAGGTTCAATATTCAGGATAATAAGTAAACAAATAAATAAAACAGAATACATACTGTAGTGTAACATTTCCCAGCAATTGAAACTATCATATCCTGTCAGGAAAGGCCAATCAAAGGAGAAACCCAGTCAAGTTAAAAATTTAAAATAAACTAAAATGTCTGGGAATAGAAACCATGTCTCAATAATAACACTGAATGTCAATGGTTTAAACTTAGCAATTAAAAGACATAGACTGGCAGATTGGATTAAAACAAAAAGACCTAACAATATTCTGCCTCCAAGAGACTCATCTTATAGAAAGAGGCACTCAGATTGAAGGTGCAAGGATGGAAAAACATCTATCACTCACATGGGCTGCATAAACAAGCAGGGGTTTCCATCCTCATATCAGATAAAGTGGACTTCAAACCAAAGTTAGTGAAAAGGGATAAAGCAGGTCATTTCATACTCTTAAGGGAATCATACATCTGCAAGACATAACATCTTAAATATCTATGCCCCCCAAAATGAGGCAGTCATGTATGTCAAACAAACCCTTCACAACTTCAAGAATCAAATACACCACAACACAATAGTACTGGGTGACTTTAACACACCTCTCTCACCACTGGATAGATCTTCCAAATAAAAACTAAACAAAGAATCTACAAAACTCAATAGAACAATCAATAATCTAGACTTAACAGACATATACAGAATATTCCGTTCTTCAACAAACAAATACCCTTTTTTTCTCAGCAGCACATGGATCCTTCTCCAAAATATATCATATGCTATGCCACAAAGCTAGTTTTAGCAAATGCAAAAAAAAAAAAAAAAATAGAGATACTACCCTGCATTCCATCTGACCATAATGGAATTAAATTAAAAATTAATGACAGTTTAAAAACAACAAGCTACTCCAACAGCTGGACACTCAATAATATACTATTGAATGATGCATGAATTAACGGAAGACATTAAGGGGGAGATAAAAAATTTTAGAAGTAAATGAGAACTCTGACACAACATATCAAAATCTCTGGGACACTATGAAGGCAGTGCTAAGAGGAAAGTTCATTGCATTAAGCTCATTTATTCAAAAAAGAAAAAGTCAACAAATCAATGACTTGACACATCTCAAAGCCCTAGAGAAAGAGGAACAAACCAACACCAAAAGAAGTAGAATATAGGAAATAATTAGAATCAGGGCTGAAATCAATGAAATTGAAACAAAGAAAACAATTCAAAAAATTGACAGAACAAAAAGCTGGTTCTTTGAAAAAATAAATAAAACTTACAAACCCCTAGCCACCCTAATGGAAAGAAGGAGAGAGAAAACCCAAATTACTAAAATTTGTGATGAAATGAAAATGTCAGGACAGACTGCTGAAATACAAAGGATAATTAGAAACTATTTTGAAAATCTATACTCTAGTAAAATAGAAAACCCTGAAGACACTGACAAATTCCTAGAGACATATGACCTACCCAAACTGAACCAGGAGGACTTTCACAACTTAAACAGATCAATTAAAAGCAAGGAAATAGAAGATGCCATCAAGAGCCTTCCAACCAAGAAAAGCCCTGGACCACATGGATTCTCAGCCGACAACTACAACACATACAAAGAGAACTAACTCCAATACTCCTCAAATTATTCCATGAAATAGAAAAGGAAACAACCCTCCCAAACTCATTCTACAAGGATAGTATCACCCTGATACCAAACCAGACAGAGACACATCAAAAAAGGAAAATTTCAAACCAATATCCCTGATGAATTTAGATGCAAAAATTCTCAATAAAATTTTGGCCAACCGCATACAAAAACATATTTAAAAAATAGTGCACCATGACCAAGTGGGGTTCATTCCAGCCATGCAAGTTTTGTTTAACATACAGAAATCAATAAACATAATCCATCACATCAATAGACTTAAAGATAAGAATCACAGGATTTTATCAATTTATGCAGAAAAAGCATTTGACAAAACACAGCAGTACCCTTTTATGTTTAAGACACTAGAAAAACTAGGGATAGTAGAAACAGACCTCAACATTGATAAAGCAATCTATGCTAAACCTAAGGCCAACATCATCCTAAATGGAGAAAAATTAGAAGCATTCCCTCTAAAAATGGGAACAAAACAGGGATGCCTTCTTTCACCACTCTTATTCAACATAGTTCTTGAAACTCTAGCCAGAGCAATTAGACAGTTGAAAGAAATTAAAGGGGTATGAATAGGAAAAGAAGAACTCAAACTATCATTATTTGGAGATGACATGATATTATACTTGGAGGATCCAAAAAATTCCACCAGAAAACTTCTAGAAATAAATTCAGTAAATTTGCAGGATATAAAATCAATACCCATACATCAAATGCATTTCTATACATCAGCAATGAGTCCTCTGAAAGTGACATTAGGAAAACTACTCCATTCACAATAGCTTCAAAAAAAATAAAATACTTGGAAATCAATCTAACAAGAGTGGTGAAAGACCTCTACAATAAAAACTACAAGACACTAAAGAAAGAAATTGAAGATCTTACAAGATGGAAAGACCTCCCATGCTCTTGGATAGGCAGAATCAATATTATTAAAATGGCCATACTACCCAAAGCACTATACAGATTCAATGCAATCCCAATTAAAATCCCAAAGTCCTTTCTTATAGAAATAGAAAAGGCAATCGTGAAATTCATTTGGAAAAATAAGAGACCAAGAATAGCCAAAGCAATCCTGAGCAAGAAGAGTGAAGCAGGAGTCATTGCAATACCAGACTTTAAATTCTATTACAAATATATAATAACAAAAACAGCATGGTATTGGCTCCAAAATAGACATGTAAACTAGTGGTACAAAATAGAAAACACAGAGACTAACCCACATAAAAAGAGTTATCGCATACTAGACAAAGTTGCCAAAAACATACACTAGAGAAAGGATAGCCTCTTCAACAAATGGTGCTGGGAAAACTGGAAATCCATATGCAGAAAAATGAAACTAAACCCCTATTTTTCACCATTCACAAAACTCAACTTAAAGTGGACTAAGGACTTATAAATTAGACCAGAGACCATGCACCTAATTGAGGAGAAAGTAGGCCCAAGTCTTCATCATGTCATATTAGGCCCTGACTTCCTTAACAAGACTCCTAAAGTGCAAGAAATAAAAGCAAGAATCAATAAATTGGATAGATTTAAACTAAAATACTTCTTCTCAACCAAAGAAACAATCAATAAGGTTAACAGAAAGCCTACATTCTAGGAGCAAATTTTTGCCACATGCCCATTAGATAGAGCACCAATCTCCAGGATATATAAAGAACTCAAAAAGCTTAACACCAGAAAAACAAACGACCCATCAATAAATGGGGTAAGGAGCTGAACAAACACTTCTCAGAAAAAGATATACAATCAATAAACATATGTATGAAGAAATATTCAATGTCTCTAGCTATTAGAGAAATGCAAACAAAAACTACTCTAAGATTTCATCTCACCCTAGTCAGAATGGCTGTTATCAAGAATACAAGCAACAATAAGTGCCTGAAAGGATGTGGTGAAAAAAGCACACTCAAACATTGTTGGTGGGGCTGCAAATTGGCACAACTTATCTGGAAAGCAGTATGGAGATTCCTTAAAAAACTTGGAATGGAACCACCATTTTACCCAACTATCCCATTCCTCGGCCTATATCCTAAAGACTTAAAATCAGCATACTACAGTAATGCAGCCACTTCAATGTTTATAGCAGCACAATTCACAATTGGTAAACTGTGGAAGCAACTTAGATACCCTTCAATAGATGAATGGATAAAGAAACTGTGGTATATATACACAATGGAATATTACTCAGCAATAAAAGAGAATAAAATTATGGCATTTGCAGGTAAATGGATGGAATTGGAGAACATCATGCTAAGTGAAGTAAGCCAGTCCCAAAAAAACAAAGGTCAATTGTTCTCTCTGATTAGTGGATGCTGATACATAAGGGGGATAGGAGTGGGGAGCATGGAAGAAATGGAGGAACTTTGGATGGAACAGGGTGGAGGTGGGGGAGGGAAGGGGGAATGGGAGTAGAAAAAATGGTGGAATGAGATGGACATCACTACCCTAGGTACATGTATGAAGACACAAATGGTGTGACTCTATCTTGTTTGCAACCAGAGAGATGGAAAATTGAGCTCTATATATGTAGTATAATTTGAAATGCATTTAAATTAAATACATAAATAAAATGATGATAAAAAAGTGTGCTCTGATATTAAAACATTAAATTACTATAAAAGCACATTAGTTAATATTTTAAATAGATGAAGATAATTGAAGTATTAAAGTCAAAAAGAGTAAAGTTTGAGTTGATTATGGATGAGTAGAGACTTTTGGGAAGATTCAAATGAAATAAGTATACCATGCCAAAGTGCAAATAGTGTGGCATGAGAGGAGGCTGGATCTGCACCATTTACATGATTTTAAGATTATTCAAATATTCATATAGCCATGAGGGATGGTTATAAAGGCACACTATAAAAAAAATTTAGAAAGTAGCATGACAAACCGAAGGGACTGGCTTTATAACAGTCATGGAAAACAAATCATATTTCCTTCTTGAGAACTGGACCATTAAAAACACTGTTTAGAGAAAACTCAAATTGAAAAGAAGCACCAGGAAAAATATTTTTAGGTTCTTTGAGAAATTGAAGTTTATTCACATATCTCTTAAAAATGGAGGATCAAGGAAAGTTCAAAACTAAGTGGTTTTCCTACATATACATAGAAGATGGACAGATGCATAAATCAACAGATGTATAGTTATACATCAGTTAATAGTAAAATGTTCTGATATTTTCTCTCTTTCACTCAGGGTGAAGATGCTGAGGAGTCTCAGACGTATATATTTTGTAAGAGCATCGAGTAGAAGGCAGACAAGGATGTGGTGCTTCATGTTTATTTAGTTCTATGAGAAGTAGAAAGAATCAGTAAAACATTTTCTAACTTCAACATTTTTATATTTATATATTTTGTCACATACAGTGGTGAAACAACAAATAAAATATGTAGAAACATAAACTCATGCCTAATATAATAAAACAGCTTTGTAGAGTCAATGATCTCATAATGAAATATCAGACAATCATTTGTAACCTTTGATAATTTGTATCATCTAATTCTTGTTTACTCAGAGTATGACACATGGGACCTTGAGAATGGGTGCCATGGGGGAGCCTGTGTGAAATGCAAATTCTTAGTGCTTGTGAATGTACCAAGAACCTGCATTTAAACAATACATTTTCCCCTTTTTCTCCTCCTTCCTTTCCCTCTACTCCCTTGATTTTTCTATTTTATTTATTTGTTTGTTTGTTTGTTTAAAATTAGTGTCTTGTGGATATGCATGAAGGTGAGATTCACTGTGGTATATTTACATATGTACATAGGAAAGTTAGGTCTGAGTCATTCCACCATGGTACCTTTTCCCTGACACTCACCTCCCCCTCAGTACCCTTCCTCTACTCCACGGATCTCTATTCTATTTTCATGTAATTATACCCTGTTTTTCCTCCTCCTTCTATCCTCTTTCTTTTCTCCTCTCCCTCGTCCTCCTCTTTCCCTTCTCCTTCTGCTACCCCTCTTCCTCTCTCTTTCTCTTCCTTATTTTACTCTAGCTTTCCCATATCAGACAAACCACTCAAATTTTGACTTTCTAGGTCTGGTTTATTTCATGCAGCATGATATTCTCAAGTTCCACCCATTTTCAGGCAAATGCCATGAATTCATTCCTTTTTATGACTAAGACTTCATTATGTATATATGCCACATTTTCTTTACCTATTCGTGTGTTGATGGGCATCTAGGCTGGTTTCACAGCTTGGCTATTGTGAATTGTTCTGCTATCAACAGGATGTGGCTGCATCCCTACAGTATGCTATGCTGATTTAGATCATTTGGATAAATACTAAAGTGAGATAGCTATGTCATTTGGTAGTTCCATTCTTAGTTTTTTGAGGAATCTGTATACTGCTTTCCAGAGTATTTACACTAATTTTTAGTCTCATCAAAAATATATGAATGTGCCTCCCCCATTATCACCAGCATTCATTATTATTTTTATTTGTGATAATTGCCATTCTGACTGGAATGAGATAATATCTTAGTGCAGTTCTCATTTGCATTTTTCTAATCTTTAGGGATGTTAAAGGTTTTTTCATGTATTTGTTGGATATTTCTGTTCTTCTGAGAAGTATGTGTTCTGTGCTTTTGCCCATTTATTACTTGAGTAAGGTGTTTTTTGGTGTTTTTTGAATTTTTTATATATTCTGGATATCAGAGCAGGTGGCAAAGATCTTCTCCCATTTTGTAGCCTCTCTCTTCATGCTTTCAATTGTTTCCTTTGCTATGAAGATGCTTTTTAATTTGATGCTATCTCACTTACTGATTTTTGGTTTTATTTCTTGTGCTTTAGGAGTCATGTTAAGAAAGTTGCTCCCTGTGTGAATATGTTGGAGTGTCAAGCCTACATTTTCTTCTAGTAGTTGCAGATTTTCTGGTCTAATTTCTAAATGTTTGATCCACTTTGAGTTGACTTTTGCACAGGGTGAGTATGAGAGGTCTAGTTTCATTATTTTCCACATGAATATCCAATTTTCCTAGCACTAGTTGTATAAAGGTCTATCTCTTCTCCAAGATACATTTTTGGCACCTTTGTCTAGTATCAGATGGCTGTATCTATGTGGGTTTGTCCCTTTGTCTTCTGTTGTATTCCATTGGTCTTCATATCTGCATTGATGCCAGTACCATGCTTTTTTGTTTCTATATCTCTGTAGCATAATTTGAGGTCTAGTATTGTGATACCTCTAGTATTGCTCTTGATGCTCATGATTGCTTTGGCTATTCTTGGTCTCTTATCCTAATGAATTTATTTATTTATTTATTTATTTATTTATTTATTTATTTATTTATATTTCTTCTAATTAGTTATACATGACAGCAGAATGCATTACAATTCATTGTGCAAATGAATTTTAGAACTACTTTTCTCATTCTGTGAGGACTATCATTCATATTTTGATGGGGATTGCATTGAATCTGTGTAACACTTTTGGTAGCATGGTCATTTTGACAATATTAATTGTGCCTATCCAAGAACATGGGAGGTCTCTTCACCTTATAAGATCTTCTTCAATTTCTTTCCTCAGTATTCTATAGTTTTCATTGTAGAGGTCCTCCACCTCCTTGATTAGATTTATTCTCAAGTATTTTGAGGTTATTGTGAATGAGATAGTTTTCCTAATTTCATTCTTACCAGATTCACTATTGTAATACAGGAAAGCAATGAATTTATACACGTTGATCTTGTATCTTGCCACTTTAATCAATTTGTTCATCAGCCATTGAAGTCTTCTGGTGGAGTTTTTTGAGTCTTTCAACTATAATATCATGCCACCAGCAATCAGAGATAATTGGACTTCTTTTAATACTCATATCCTTTTAATTCTTCTCTTTGCTGATTGCTCTATCATTTGAAGGACTATGTTAAATGAGAATGGTGAAACTGGGCATCCTTGCCTTGTTCCTGTTTTTAAAGAAAAAGCTTCTGGTTTTTGGCTGTTCAGTATGATGTTGGCCTTGTGTTTATTACATATAGCCTTTACCATGTTCAATAATATCTTGAGGTGATACTTTGTGTTTTGTAAGATAGGAGTAACCTTATAACAAATAACCTTTAAAAGCATGATGTGCCTTTTGATCATAAATAAACCAGTGGTTTAATTTTGTGTCAAATGTTTAAGAACATAATTACTAGGTGAGTTTTTTATGCTGTTGTAGGGAAAGTATGGTTATTCTCTGGAAAATATATAATACAATACATGCTTTATTAAAGCAAATATATAATACTAATTAATTTGATTTAATTATTCTTGGGGGCATTTCATGTGTCTTCTAAGCTTTACAGATACACAGTCTTTTCTCATACACAAAATCAATCTCTAGTGCATTCACGATGTGAAAAAGATACATAGGGTTCAGTAACTATAGGAATATGTCTGACTTAAAAATGAAGCTTGCATTAGTTATTGGAAAGTGTCAAATTATTTTGTCTTCTTTCTCACCCTCTTTCTCTTTCTTCTCTCATTTATTTCTTCATTAATCCATTTAATGAACATTATGGGACACAGCATCTCCTATTAGGAACTGCAGGTTTATGCATGCTAACAGGAAACAGGAGTAGTGGACTACAAACACAGGTAAATCTTTTCTTGGGAGTGACAGTCTCATATGTGAATAAAAGCTCATTTTAGAGGACTGATGGCTGAGAACATTACCTGATATTTTATAATTAAATAAAAGAGATCTTATTCTCAATCACGAATTACCATGTTCTTTGAAAATACCATATAATTTCTTTTGCAAGATAAATATCAACAAAGAGCTACTGCTATATCGTAGGTGTGTCACTAAATTGGTGGCTTAAGGATACAACCCAGGCAGTTTACAAATATGGAAAATGTGACTGGTTATAAGATCAGTAGAACCCCTTTGGTATTGGAGCTTCATCATGAGAAGCAGGATTTCTTCTCTATTTTTTTTTAAAAAATACTTTTATTACAATTACTTGCTTATATTAACTATATAAAATGGGTTTTCATAAGTTAATATAATACATTTGATTGTGTTCACCATTCCTATCAGTAAAACAATGTTCAAATCTATCACAGACAAAGAAATCTATGCAAAGAGAAGATAATGAGAAATGATGCATAGAGGGGCGCTGCCCAGCGCTGGTCAGTAGGTCGCCTGCCAGATAGTGATGGCACCTTCGGTAACCAGCACGGGTCCGCCGCGTGAGCAGACGCTGGCACTCTGCATCCACCGGGAATAGAGCAATTGTGCAGAACTCCAAGGCAAGAGGCCTGCTGTATGGTAGCCGAGCTTGTGCCGAAGAGTTCTTCCTGGACAGAAATGAGAAGTACTGAAGTTAGCAAAGGTGGACTTCATGAAATCAAATGAAATCTATCCATTTGTGAGACCCATGGAAAAGATCCTCACTGAAAAGTGAGTGGAATATGTTGACCATGAGATTGGTGTACATTTTAAGAATCTGCCAAGCTGTTTGACAAAGAGAGAACCACTTAATATTCTCACCAGAGTGTAGAAATTGCAAGTGTCCACATTGTCACCAGTCTTTGTGTAAACACCTTTCAAACGTGGGCTGGTTGGAATGTCCCCATGCCTAGACGCAGAACTGAACTTCATTGAGATGTGTCACCAGTCTGAGGTCACTCAGCTAGCAAGAACAAGACCCGGCCAACTTGCCATCATCACCAGTGAACAGGCAGCTCGTGCAGCCTACAATCTTCTAAGTTGTTTTTGCTTCTCCAGTGCTGTCATGGGGTCCTAAGTTATTTTTCTCATGGGTCTCTCAGTTCTGGTCTCAGACTATCATGCAAGAGGGGAGATGGGAACTGTGTTCCACCTTGTCACCTGTAGTCACTTTTATTTTCGAAGACCTTGTATTTTGGATGGCATTGGCCATAGTGCTTAGGCTAAGAGTTAAAGGGTCCCTAAGATCTACCCTGAGCCCCACCACTTGGAAGGTGTACAAGTTCATTTCCTTCCTTGCTGCATTTTTATCAGTGAGAGGAGGTAGGTGCTGATGGGACCAGCCTTGTGGAGGTGATTTGAGTTGGCAGCACACCGTGTGGGGATGCTCTGCATTTGGAAGTGTGACAGCACTGCTTCCTTTCATGACAGGTGAGACCACTATTGCTTATTGAGAATCCAAAATGCCAGCATTGGGAAAACTGGAAATCCATATGCAGCAAAATGAAACTAAACCCCTATCTCTCACCATGCACAAAATTCAACTCAAAGTGGATCAAGGACCTGGGAATCAGACCAGAAACCCAACGTCTAATAGAAGAAAAAATAGGCCCAAATCTTCATCATGTCGGATTAGGTCCATATTTCCTTAACAAGACTCCTATAGCACAAC
>PVHX01034163.1:0-12519 GCA_004024805.1 Geosciurus inauris | reverse complement strand
ATAAACATTGAAGTGGCTGCAGCACTGTAGTTTGCTGTTTTTAAGTCTTCTGGGTATAGACCGAGGAGTGGGATAGCAGGCTCAAATGGTGGTTCCATTCCAAGTTTTCTAAGGAATCTCCATACTGCTTTCTAGATTAGTTGTACCAATTTGCAGGTCCACCAGCAATGTATGAGCGTGCCTTTTTCCCCACAACCTCGCCAACACTTATTGTTGTTTGTACTCTTGATAATTGCCATTCTGACTTGCATGAGATGAACTCTTAGGGTAGTTTTGATTTGCATTTCTCTGATTGCTAAAAATGTTGAACATTTTTTCATATGTCTGTTGATGTATTGTATATCTTCTTCTGTGAAGTTTGTGTTCAGTTCATTGGCACATCTATTCATTGGGTTGTTAGTTTTTTTGGTGTTAAGCATTTTGAGTTCTTTATATATCCTGCAGATGAGTGCTCTATCAGATGTGTGTGTGGCAAAGATTTGTTCCCAGAATGTCGGCTCTCTGTTCACTTCATTGATTATTTCTTTTGCTGAGAAGAAGCTTTTTAGTTTGAACCCATCCCATTTGTTGATTCTTGATTTTACTTCTTGTGCTATAGGAGTCTTGTTAAGGAAGTATAGTCCTAATCCAACATGATGCAGATTTGGGCCTATTTTTTCCTCTATTAGGCGTTGGATCTCTGGTCTGATTACCAGGTCCTTGATCCACTTTGAGTTGAATTTTGTGCATGGTGAGAGATAGGGGTTTAGTTTCATTTTGCTGCATATGGATTTCCAGTTTTCCCAGCACCATTTGTTGAACAGGCTATCTTTTCTCCAGTGTACGTGTTTTGCTCCTTTATCTAGCATAAGGTAACTGTATGTAAGTGGGTTCGTCTCTGTGTCTTCTATTCTATACCATTGGTCTACATGTCAGTTTTGGTGTCAGTAACATTCTGGGTCTCTTATTCTTCCAAATGAATTTCATGATTCCCTTTTCTATTTCTATGAGGTTGGCATTGGGATTTTAATTGGGATGGTATTGAAACTATATAGCACTTTGGGAAGTATGGCCATTTTGACAAAATTGATTCTGCCTATCCAGGAGCATGGGAGATTATTCCATCTTCTAAGGTCTTCTTCACTTTCTTTCTTCAGTGTCTTGTAGTTTGCATTGTAGAGGTCTTTCACCTCTTTGGTTAAATTGATTCCCAGGTATTTTATTTTTTTTGAGGCTATTGTGAATGGGATAGTTTTCCTAATTTCTTTTTCAGAGGGCTTATCACTGATGTATAGAAATGCAATTGATTTGTGGGTGTTGATTTTATATCCTGCTACATTGCTGAAATCATTTATTAGTTCTAAAAGTTCTCTGGTAGAATTTTTTGGATTCTCTAAGTATAGAATTATGTCATCCGCAAATAATGATAGTTTTTGAGTTCTTCTTTTCCTATTTGTATCCTTTTAATTTCTTTCATCTGCCTAATTGCTCTGGCTAGTGTTTCAAGGACTATGTTGAATAGCAGTGGTGAGAGAGGGCATCCCTGCCTAGTTCCCGTTTTAAGTTGGAATGATTCCAATTTTTCTCCATTTAGGATGATGTTGGGTTTAGCATAGATAGCTTTTACAAAGTTGAGGAATGTTCCTACTATCCCAAGTTTTTCTGGTGTTTTGAGCATAAAAGGGTGTTATATTTTGTCAAATGCCTTCTCTGCATTGATTGACAAAATCATATGATTCTTATCTTTAAGTCTATTGATGTGATGCATTACGTTAATTGATTTCCGTATGTTGAACCAACCTTGAATCCCTGGGATGAATCCCACTTGATCATGGTGCACTATTTTTTGATATGTTTTTGTATGCAATTTTCCAGAATTTTATTGAGAATTTTGCATCTATGTTCATCAGGGATATTGGTCTGAAGTTTTCTTTCTTTGATGTGTCTCTGTCTGGTTTTGGAATCAGGGTGATACTTGCCTCATAGAATGAGTTTGGAAGGGTTCCCTCCTTTTCTATTTCATGAAATAGTTTGAGGAGAATTGGTATCAGTTCTTCTTTGAAGGTCTTATAGAACTCAGCTGAGAATCTATCTGGACCTGGGCTTTTCTTGGTTGGAAGGCTCTTGATGGCATCTTCTATTTCCTTGCTTGAACTTGATCTGTTTAAGTTGTGTATGTCCTCTAGGTTCCATTTGGGTAGGTCATATGCCTCTAGAACTTTGTCGGTGTCTTCAGGGTTTTCTATTTTACTGAAGTATAAATTTTCAAAATAGTTTCTAATTATCGTCTGTATTTCAGTAATGTCTGTCATGATATTTCCTTTTTCATCACAAATTTTAGTAATTTGGGTTTTCTCCCTCCTCCTCTTCATTAGGGTGACTAAGGGATTGTCAATTTTGTTTATGTTTTCAAAAAATCAGCTTTTTGTTTTGTCAACTTTTTGAATTGTTTCTTTTGTTTCTATTTCATTGATTTCAGCCCTAATTTTGATTATTTCCTGCCTTCTACTTGTTTGGGTATTAATTTGTTCTTCCTTTTCTAAGGCTTTGAGACAAAGAGTCAATTCATTTATTTGTTGACTTTTACTTCTTCTAATGAATGAGTTTAGTGCTATGAACTTTCCTCTTAGTACCGCCTGCACAGCATCCCAGAGATTTTGATATGCTGTACCAGAGTTTTCATTTGTCTCTAAGAACTATCATTTGATGCAGCTAAGAGGGCCTTCACCAAAGCCAAGCATATGCCAGTGCCATGCTCTTGAATCTCCAGATCTGTAAGCTAAACACACCTGTATAAACTCTTCAGTCTCAAACGTTTTCTTATAGCAAGAAAAACATAGGAATACTAATATTAATAGTCAGGATCACTCTGGTCTCTGCCTTCATTGCTCAGACCCTCTCTGAGCTCTGCGGTTTCAGATGCCTCCAACAAGAGGCTGCAAACCATTGCAAACATTCAAGTGAGTGATTGGAAATGAAGGAGTCAAATTTGAAATTCTTGCCTCCACTGGCACGTTATCACTCTCTTCTTGAAACAGATCAAACTGACATCTAAACTGTGATGTTAAAAGTTTGAAAGATATGAATTCATGGAACAGACACTGTTCCAGAATCCAAGCAGCTGCCCACAAGAGAATGGGAATGTTCACTGCATTCTGCACATAGGTCTACTGGACACTTAAAATGTAGAAATGGGATGAGGCTCTGAATGTTTAATATTAAAATTTAAATTAAATTGAACTAAATATACACAGCACATCTATGTTGTGACTCTCATTTTGGTTCTTTTTTTTATTACACATACCAATTTTATAATATTGGCCAAATATAAATGACAGTATGCCATAGGACTACTTGAAAAAGAAAAACAAAGAATGTTGCATTCATTTTCTTGAAAAACCATACATTGTTTCTTTGGAGCCTCAAAATAAAGGCTTGTGAAGGTAAATAATAGGGTTGTTTTTTTTTTAAGTTTTTTGTAGTTGTAGATGAATAGCATGCCTTTATTCTATTTATTTTTACATGCTGCTGAGAATCAAACGCTGCGCCTAACATGCGCTTGGCAAGTGCTCTGCCACTGAGTCACAGCCCCAGCCCCAATAATAGGGTATTAATTATCACACCCACTCCTTTCTTTACTTGCATGCCAAACTTTGGCATGTAAAAGTCCTTTTTTATATGTAATGCCTGTGATCATGGGACAGTGCCTGTGGCAAAAAGCACAATGTAAATTAGAATGCACAGCAAAGAATATTCAGAGGCGGCTTCACAGTGCTTCTCACAGTGAAGGCAGCAACTGTGTCTCCTGATGCTGTCGGTCACCGTGAAGGTGTGCAGGTCATATTTAACCTCAGCACCCTCTGACCAATGGTGGTGACTAGCATTTTGGGTGGCAAAAATCTGGAATTCAAATATGAGGAAGACCTGACCCACTTTCCCTTGGGTTTCACTGCAGAGGAGTTTGCTAGATTGATCTCACCGCTCAGTTGTAAGTAGAATGTGGACACATGAAAAAGGGCCAGACACTCTCTGAGGGCCTGAGGACACTCAATGAAGTCAACATCCAGATCCAGATGGCTCCCAGTGGGTGCTAGCACATCCTGCATACAAGTTATGAGAACTGTGGTTGCAAGGGTGGGACGACATGCTATCTTCTTAATTTTCCTATACTTCCTGCCTGTTATCTGGCTCAGTGTGGAGTCCAATGGGCTGAAAAGTGAGATCTTAGCTCAAAGAGGTATTTATCCAATGCTGATGGGGACTAAGATGAAGACACGCTGCACAGGGCTGAACTCAGGCATGAGCTCAGGGATGAGGAGCAATGATCAGAAAAGTGGTTCCATCTTCATAGTGAACAGTCAGTGTCAGTATCCATGTACATATGATGGGAAGGAAGTACATAGATAGCATTTGGGACTGACAATGTGAAGACCTTTCAGAGACACTGTCAAAGTGATCTCTTCCAGGCCATACAGGGGAGCAGCAAGGACCTGAAATGTGGGTTCAGACACCATTGCTGGGCTGAGCTTCTTATTCACGGGAGCCCATATGCCTGGTCTGCAAATTGATGTGCTACAGCTATGCTGGCCAGAGCCCATGAATGTCCCTCCAATTTAAAAATGTTTCTCAGATAGCAGTGTCTACAAAAGGACCCATCATAAGGCAGCTTCCAGAATCAACTGAGTCCTTCCTCAGCTTTATGGAATTCAGGCCTGGGCATCTCCACTTTCTGAGACTCCCACCATAAGTTTGTGCTGCATGTTGGTGGACCTGAGTGTCACCACTAAGGGATGGCCCTGCCCAGAACCTCATGCTTAAAATGGGTTTGGGAAGATGAATTCTAAATCCTTTCACAGAAAATGTATTTGAATGAGAAAAACTGTCATGAGTGAAGTGTTATGAACAATAAAATGCCATTACTAAATACAGAGGTCTACTGACAGGTGAAGACATAGTTTTGGTGTTTTTTATTTTTTTTAAAATAACTTTCTACCACCACACCCTCACTTCTCATCCTCTAGCAGAAAGTGAGAATCACTGTGACTCTGTGCACAAACCGTTCAAACCATTCAACCCTTAACATCATCTACATTATCCATCAGCAAGAGAGGTCAGAATAGGTACCAGAGTTGGTTCCTCTTGAATCCTCCTGTAATTACAAAAAGGAGTCAAAGTGAAGATTAAGCCATATTCTGTACTGTGTGCACAAGTCTATTGTTTACTTTGTGACATTAGAAAGCCCGATGAGAAAGTGGTCAAGTCAAGGGAACTCAAAGGCAAGAACAAGGTGATCCTACTCCCATCAAAGACAAAAATGTTTCAAGGGAGATTGGTGTTTCAAGACTAGTTTGGTTGACAATTATAAAATTCTTTTGCCAGGAGGGAAAACCGCTGCTGAGTACAAAGCCTGCTAACATACAGTGTGTCTCTCATGCTGGTAGTTGTTAATGTTGCCTTCAATGAGGTCTCTGTTGGCAACAGACATGCCCTTGAGAATATCCCCACTGAGGAAATTGTGCATATCATCATTAGTATATGCACAGAAGTGATCATATTGTAACACAATAGAAAAAGAAACTAAAGAGCAACACTTATATTTTAGAGAAAGATAAGCAATCTTACAGAGTATTTGATGGGTTATCCTGACCTATGCTTTCTGCAGAAAGTGACGTAACTAGGTACCGGGAACTAGGTGTATATAGACTGACTGTTAGTATAGTTATATTATAGCTATGAATTATTCAGGGATTTCTTGATCTGGACAGTAGTGAAAATATATGGCAGAGAGAGGAACAAGAAAGAAATGAGAAACAGACCTCTTGGTTTTCCAGCTAGACTGCAAAAATGTGGGCTATGCATGTTTTACATTTTGTACCCCTAGGGGGATATCTGCCCACAGAGATGACCACAGTGGCCACCTTACAATGATGAGCAGTATTTCACATCTCTGTATGCAATTACACCAATACATGATTACACCAATATACTGATATGATTGATTACAAGATATGATTACACCAATATATTGGAACAACCTGGAGTGGGGACATATATCTGAGTGATGAATACAGTTCTCTATCCCAAAACTTCAACATGGGAGCCCATTTCTGAAAAATTATTGCCTCTACCACTTACAAAGTCATGAACCTGGATCATTTGGCTCTGCATCACATCTGTCTACAGAGTGAGCACAGTAAAGTGAACTTCAGATTTAGTTCTGATGAAGCTTGAAGAAATTGATTCATGCAAATTGTGCATTAGTTTGGTGTTTTCGGGTTAGAAAAGTGACACTTGTGCTGAACATGTTGGAACAGAATTTCTGAGGAAGTTCCCACATCCTCACAAACATACACAATTATTACACATGAACATGCTCATTGATACCTCCCCACCCTCATGCACAGATATGAACCACCAAAATTACAACTGCTACAAGATTGTGGTAGATGGTCATGATTCTTCACTGGATTATCACTTTCTTACCACATCCCAATCCTCATTCCAAAAGAAATCTGAAATCAGGATAATTTTCTAGATAAAAACAGGCAGGAAAGTCCTGACCTATCTCAGTACAGATGTTTTTCCTCAGCATGTTAGGGAGTTAAGGATACTTACATTTTTCATTTTCTGCCAAGTCCACCTGTAGTTTCAGAAAGGAACACAGTGTGAGCACAAGACATGCTGAGTTTTGCTTGCACAAGTCTACTGTTGGCTCTGGTGCCATTAGATTATTTTTTGGGAAATAGCAATATAAGCAAAGACCACTAAGTAAGGCAGAGTGGGCCCTTGTGGAAAAGACATGAGCTTTGCATGAGAGATTTCTCAGGTACGATTTGATGGCATGCATACAATACTTGATTTTTTACCAAGGAAAAATGTTACCAAGGAAAATGCACACTACAGTCATTTGACAACTGTTGCTCTCACACGTGAATGTCATCTTGAATCAGGCAACAGTGGTGATAGACTTGTAGTTGTAATTCCACCAAAAAAGAATTTGTACAAGTCATCTGTAATATACACTGTCAGATTTCCATTCCAGAATTTGAGTTAAAAGAACAAAAACAAGAAAACAACATTTATGTCTTAGACAAAGAAGGGCCACTTACCTCAGCAATAAATTGTGTGTTTTCCTTTCCCCAGTAAAATGATATCACCTCCATGATTTCCCGATGGGAATCTAGGGAAATATAGTGTAACCGTCAGTACATTGGTGTGCTGAAGAATTACTCACACAGCTTTCTTGCTGTGCACATTGATCTAGGGTATGGGGAGATGGTTGTTTAACACATACAGGCACAGTTGCTGCTGGAACATGATCTTTAGTGGATGGTAGGAGAAGGAGCAGACCAGGAAAGATATGAAAAATAGAAAACATGAATGGAACTACAATGAGAAATGAAATATTCCACTGTTGCAGTAGAAGATTTCCGCATTCCTTTAAAGCACCTGACAGATCCATCAGGAAGAAAAGAAAAAGTATACCACTGAAACAATCAGCTCTGTTATCAGTCACGTTATTTCCACCCACGTATATATTAAAGTCCTAATACCAGTTCTTCAAAATTTGACCTTATTTGAAAAAAGAGTCATTGCAATCTAATCAGTTTAAGCTATCTTTTTGGAGCAAGGTGGGCCTATTCTCAATATATAACTTCCTTTCTCATAAAGAGAGGGGGCACATGCCATGTGATGGTGGAAGCAGTGAATCAAGTCCTGCAGTTGAAAACCAAGTAATACAAGGATGACTAACAAACCAGTAGAAGGTTGGAATGGGCAAGGAAAAATTTTCCCTACAGTCTTCAGAAGGAGCATAGTCCTGCTTATAGGTCAGTGTGGGATTTCTAGCCTATAGAACTCTGAAAGAGTACACTTGCATTACTTCAAGCCAAAAAAGCTGGTGCTTGGATATGACAACCCTAGCAAAGTAGCAAAATCACAATCAATCATATGGATCTAATTGGCCTTTCTACAAATACTTCATACAAAAAGGAAAGAATAATTTTTTTTCAAAGTTACATGAGATATTCATCAAGATAGAGTATATTTTGGCACTAAAACTTATCTTGACATCTTGAAAATAATAGAAATCACACGAAATATGCTCTCATGGAAAGAGAAGATGGCACATTCAAGTAAGAACCTCCAGGCCGTTCTTCTGCACCAAATTCAAGGCAAGAAGACTTCTTCTCAGTGAGGTTGGTAACTAAAGGAACTCACCAAAATTTAATAGTGAACTGTAAACAAATTTCACTGAGAAATAGAAAGTCAGAAATTCAAGTAAAAGAAATAATACATTAGAAGAGGAAATAATTGCAGGTAGAGAGAGTATTGCTCATAGCTCCATGACCTGGGATGCAAACAGCAGGAATACTGCTTCACTCTGAGGTGGGTGAAAAGGGGATTTCACTAAGACTCTATACTGGACAGTCAGAAAGTCTGAGAGATTCAGAGACTTGGGTACATTCAACCAAGATAAAAAGAGTAGAGCAACTTAAGCTGGTAGTGGCACCACAACCAGCAGCAGCAGTGGTGCCACTGCTACATCACAGAGGGAGGGAAATGACAGAAACAAAAGAGACAGACATCTACATCCTACCAGAAAATGAAGCCTGGGAGCAGATGGATTCTCAGCCATGTTCTACCAGAACTTTAAGGAAGAACTAATACCAGTTCTCCTCAAATTATTTCATGGAATAGAAAAAGATTAAACTCTTCCAAATTCATTCTTAAGCCAGTATCATCCTGATACCAATACCAAACAAAGACACATGCAGGAAAGAAAATTTCAAACCAATATCCTTCATGAACATACACGCAAAAATTCTCCATGAATTGCTAGCAAACCACGTACAAAAATACATCAAAAAGATACTGCACAATGATCAAGTGGGTTTCATCCCAGGGATGGCTGTTTAGGTCAACATATGCAAATCAATACATGTAAATAACCACATAAACAGACTGAGACAAGAATCACATGATTCTTGATCAATAGATGGAGCAAAAGCATTAGATAAAATACAACATTCCAATGTGTTTAGAATCTTGGAAAAACTAGGGTTAGAAGGATCATACCTCCACATTCTAAAAGCTATATGTGACAAGCCCAATGCCAACATAATTCTAAATGGAGAGTAACTGCAAGGATTCCCCCTAAAAATAGGAACAAGAGAGGGATGCCCACTTCCACCACTTGTATTCAAAATAGTCCTTCAAACTCTAGCCAAAGCAAGCAGGCAAGAGAAGAAACTTAGAGGAATAGGAAAAGAAGTGCTGAAAGCATCTCTCCTGATGACATAATCCTGTATTTAGAAGATCCAAAGAAGTCCACCAGAAAATGTCTAAAACTCTTAAATAAATTCAGCAAAGCAGCAGGATACAAAATCAAAACCCATACATCAACCCCATTCCTACATTTCAATAATGAATCAGCTGAATGTGGAATTAGGAAAAGTATCCCATTCACAAACAATACTTGGGAATCAAAGTCACAATGAAGATAAGAACTTTTGAAAGGAAAACAATAGAAAACTAAAGACAGAAATTGAAGTAAACACTAGAATAAGAAAAGATGGGAGAGCCAGACAGGCCACAGTGTAGTGTAAAGAAAAAAAAATGACCATCCAATGGATGGCAGATACAACCTTTCTTTATGTTGAAATAGGACTCATTTTCACCTTCTGTCTATCTTTTATTCCTTCTCAGAGATGGCAGAAGATTTCTTCATTTAATGTATTGGGTAAAATTGCAACTTTTTGGAACAAAGATTTTGTTACCATTATAATCCTATCGATTGTTCTGTTTGTAGATGCTGTGAGAGAAATAAGGAAATATGCCTCTATCATACCACTGAAAAGAGTTCAACCAGCAAACTTGGTGCCTATGAACATACACAGATGAAATTTTTAGTCCTCAAAGAAATTTTTACATTTCTGGATTTTCATTATTTTTCTGACTAGTGTTGAGACGTCCAGTTATGCTTATTACTCAGCTGGCCAAAGAACTATCGGACAAAGGAATGCTTAAAAGTCAAGCAGAAAATACTAATAAGGCTGCTGAAAGATTCATGGAAGGGAATGAAAAACTGAAAAGGATCTTGAAAACCAGGGATGAAGAACACACTTTGGAAACAAAATAACAAACTAGTAGAAGACCAGGAAAAACTGAAAACTGAATTAAAGAAGACTTTAGTGCCCTTTTGAAGGCACAAAGTGATGTGATGGCAATGAGGATGCAGCCAGAGAGACTTTCAAAAGAATATGATCGACTCCTGAAAGAGCACTCAAAACTTCAGAATCATTTAGAAAAATCAGTAAGTAATGCCTGTGGACTTCATGGAAGAAGATTCTGATACACAGTGTCAAGATAATCAATCTGTTATCATGGTAGCCATTAAAAATATTAAACTTTCATTCAGAAAAATGCATTGTGACTGGATAGTAGTGTTTTGAAATGCCAGACATAGCCTATGTAGTAGTGAAATTTTCAAAATATTTGATAATATGCGTATTCAGCTCTTTAAAAAATATGTAAGCATGTTAAATACCTTATTGACATATGGATAATGACATTGGTGCAGTGATGGCTGTTTACCAATAAAAGGTTCGTTCACTAGCCAGTTACTTCCAAGGACTTCTTAAAGTTGCTTGAAACCATTAATAGACTTGAAAGCTTTGGTGATTGTATTTAATCAGCTGCTACTGCTGCTGTGTTTGAAAATAGTATTCAGTATGAGCAAATTTTTTTTCATAGGAAATTTAAATAAGGATAAATGATAAATATTGACTACTGTATTTATAGAGAAGAGTCACAAACAACAATGAAATCAATGACAGTGGTTTTTTTAAGCTTGATGATACTATGGTTTACTCAAATAAGATAATATCGACATAGATTTGTTACTGTGCTTCTGCTCCGGTTACACTGTTTTTTATTGACTTTTATGTTAGTAACACACAACTTGTTAAGCATTCCATCTTTTCATTGGGCATCATAGTGTGTGCCTGTAATCCCAGCGCCTCAGGAGGCTGAGGCTGGAGGATTGTGAGTTCTGTCAGCCTCAGCAACTCAGTGAGGCCCTAACCAACTCAGTGAGACCCTGTCTCTATATAAAATTTTAAAAGGGCTGGGAATGTGGCTCAGTGATCAGTGCCCCTACATTCAATCCCTGGTACAAAAGAGAAAGAAATAATTTTACCTTTTCAAGCTTATCGAGTAATAGAGATTATAACTGTTTGCATAACTATTATAGCATTGGACTGTACTTATTTTACAATGTGGTATTTTTTACTTAAAAAGTTAATGTATAACATAAAAAAAAGAATATGGAAAGATCTCCCATGTTCTTTGATAGGTAGAATGAATATTGTCAAAATGGCCACACTACCAAAGCAGTAAACATTTTCAATACAATGTCCATCAAAAATCCAATAATGTTTTTCATAGGAATAGAAAAATCAGTCATGAAATTAAATTGGGAAAAGAGTGGCCCAAAGCTATTCTTAGTGAGAAAAGCAAAGCAGAAGGCATCACAATAGCAGACCCTAATTATACTCCAGAGCTATAGTAACAAACAGAATGGGTATGAAAACAGGCAAGATGATCAAAGGAATAAAACAGAACACACAGACAAAACCCCATAAACAGTTAACTCCTACTAGAAAAACATGCCAAAAACATACATTTTAGAAAACATAACTTCTTGTAAAAAAAAAAAAAAAAACATGGTGGAATAAGTGAAAATCCATATGTAGAAGAATGAAATTTAACTCTTATCTCTCACCCTGCACAAATCAACTTGAAGTGCATTGAAGACCTAGGCATTACCCCAGAAACCTTGCACCTCCAAGACGAAATGGTAGGCCAAATACTCCAACGTACAGATCAGGAACAGAATTCATTAACAACACTCTTAAATCACAAGAATTAAAATTAAAAATCAACAAATGGGATGACACCAAATTAAAAAGCTTGTTCACAGCCAAGGAAACAAGAGTGTGAAGAGAGAGCCTACAGAATGGGTGAAATTCTTCTTGCCCTGCAACTCAGAAAGGGCATTCATATCTGGGATATATCAAGAGCTCATATAATTAACACCAAAAACCCCCCAAATAATACAAACAACAACAACAACAACAACAACAACAACAAAAGGGCCATGGAACTAAACAGACACTTCTGAAAAGAAGAAATACAATTGGCCAACAAATATATGAGAAAATGATCAACATTTCTAGCAATTAGATAAATACAAATTAGAACATTTAAATTTCATCTTATTCCAGAAAGAATGGCAATCATTAAGAATGCAAGTAAAAATGTTGCTGAAGATTTTGGGAACAGTTTTGCAATTGTGAATTGTGCTGCTATAAACATTGAAGTGGCTGCTTTACTGTACTGTGCTGTTTTTAAGTCTTTAGGGTATAGGCCAAGGAGTGGGATAGCTGGGTCAAATGGTGGTTCCATTCCGAGTTTTTTAAGCAGTCTCCATACTGCTTTCCAGATTGGTTGCACCAATTTGCAATCCCACCAGCAATG
>PVHX01034162.1:0-12525 GCA_004024805.1 Geosciurus inauris | reverse complement strand
GGGGGGGTGGGGGGGTGTAACTGGGAATTGAATGCAAGGGCACTTTACTACAGAGTTACATCCCCAGCCCTTTTTATTTTATTTTATTTTATTTTATTTTATTTTATTTTATTTTATTTTTTCAGTGTTTTACTAAATTACCTAGGGCCTTGCTCAGTTATTGGGGCTGCCCTTGGTCTTGGAATCCTCGTGTCTCAGCCTCCCAAGCCTTTGAGGTTACAGTGTCCATGCCCAACAGGACCCTGTCTCTTAAAAAAAGATGGCTACAGTAGGCATAAAGTGCCCTTTCTCAAAGATGTCTACAACCTAACCTCTAGAACCTGTGAATGTGTTCAGTTTCATAGCAAAGTGTAATTAATTAAGGTAGATGGAATTAAGGTTACTAATCAGTTGGCTTTAAAATATGGAGGTTATTCTGAATTTTTCAGATGGGCCCCGTGTAATCACAAGGTCCTTAAAAACAGGGAGGCAAAAAAAAAAAAAGGCAACATGGGGAAGTATAGGCCAGGCATTAATGGCTTTGAAGATAGAGGAAGCAGCCATAAACAAAGGAAAGCAGGCACCTGGGAAAGGCAAGAAAATGATTTTTTCTCTAGAGACCCCAGAAGAAAACTTAAGAACCCTATTAATGACTTGAATTTAGCTCAACAAGACCCATTTTGGACTTGTGTGTTCCAGACCAAAAGGTAAATTTATATTGTTTAAGCCACTAAGTTACACTTCATTACATCAGTCATAGAAAAGGAATGCATTTGCTTCTCTAAGAAATATATGGGGGCTGGAGTTGTAGCTCAGTGGTAGAGCACTTGCCTAGCATTTGTGAGGCACTGGGTTCAATTCTCAGTGCCACATGAAATAAATAAAAGTCTATCAACAACTAAAAAAAAATTAAAAAGAAAAAAACATGGACAGTCCAGTCAGCCACAGTGCCATCATCATACCTAACAAAATTAATAATTCCCTGTTACGTTCCCAGCCCATTTGAAAATTTTTTTTGTATATTTTTTAGCTATAGGTGGACAGAATATCTTTATTTTATTTTTATGTGGTGCTGAGGATTGAACCCAGTGCCTCCCGCGTGCTAGGCGAGCACGCTACCACTGCGCCATAACCCCAGCCCGCCCATTTGAAAATTTACTCAGTTGTTATTCATAATATCTTTGTAGCTCTTTTTAGTTTGTTTATTTGAGACAAGATCTTATTGTGTTGCCCAGGCTGGCCTTGAATTCCTGGGCTCAGATCATAGTCCTACCTTAAATTTCCAAGTCCTAGGACTGTAGGTGCACACCAGCATGCCAGGCTTGAAGCTCTTTTTTTTTCCTTTATGCACTTTCAAGATCATAGTTTAAGCTGGGTGTGGTGGTACATACCTGTAATCCCAGCAGCTTGGAAGGAAGGCTGAGATAGGAGGATCACGAGTTCAAAGCCAGCCTCAGTAAAAGCGAGGCACTAAGCAACCCAGTGAGACCCTGTCCCTAAATAAAATACAAAATGGGGCTGGGGATGTGGCTCAGTGGTCAAAGTGCCTCAGTTCCATCCCCATTACAAAAAAAAAAAAAAAAAAAATCAGTTTATTTATTAGTTCAGATAAAAAGTACATATTAGGGAATCCTTTAAAATTCAACTCTGGAGGGGCTGGAGTTGTGGCTCAGTGGTAGAGTACTTGCCTAGCACGTGTGAGGCACTGAGTTAGATTCTCAGCACCACATATAAATACATGAATAAATAAAGGTCCATCAACATCTAAAAAAAAAAAGAAAAAAAGAAAAGTTTAAAAAAAATTTCAACTCTGGAGTTATACACCATCTAGTATTTTTGCAATGATGTTAACCAAAGAAATTCCTAAATACACGAAAGCCCCACTATTAACATGAATTATAGTAATAAAAAGTTGAGCGTGGTGGCGCACACCTGTAATCCCAGCACTTTGGGAGCTTAGATGGGAGAATCATGGGTTCAAAGCCAGCCTCAGCAATGGCGAGGCACGAAGCAACTCAGTGAGACCCTGTCTCTAAATAAAAACACAAAAATAGGGCTGGGGATATGACTCAGTGATCGTGTACCCCGGGTACCAAAGTGGGGGAGCATTTAGTTTGTTCAATGTATAGTATTTGCATTATGAAACCAGTGGTGGTACGATAAACTGATAAATCGTAAAAGTAAACTTTAAAAGCAAAGGTTTCTAGACTTATGATGTGCTAATTATCATAATTAATAATTGTATATAAAAATTGAAACAGTTTTCTGTTAGAAAATTTTTGATCATCTGAATTGTAGTTGAAGTTCTTTTTATTTTTATTTTTTTGGTACTGGGAATGGAACTCAGGGGTACTCGACCACTGAGCCACATCCCCAGCCCTATTTTGTGTTTTATGTAGAGACAGGGTCTCACTGAGTTGCTTAGCGCCTTGCCAGTTGCTGAGACTGGCTTTGAACAAGCTCTTTTTAAACTAAGATTCAATCAAAGATCATACTTTTCTGGGGCTGGGATTATGGCACAGTGGTAGCGTGCTCGCTTAGCGCGCATAAGGCACTGGGTTCGATCCTCAGCACCACATAAAAATAAAATAAAGATATTCTGTCACCTACAACTAAAAAATACACATTTTTTAAAAAAAAGATCATACTTTTCCATTTGATTATAAATCTTCCTTAACCTAGAACAGTCTGTACTCCCTCTCCCCCCCTTTTTAAAATTTATACTGGGGGCTTGAACCCAAGGGCATTGAGCTACATCCCCAGTTCTTTAAAATTTGAGAAAGGATCTGGCTAAGTTACTGAGGCTGGCCTCTCATTTACAGTTCTCTTGCCTGAGCCTCCCAAGTCACTAAGATTGTAAGCATGCACACCACTCCTGGCATAGTAGCACTTCTTAACAGTTCAGGGCTCTAAACTTGAGTATGCTGGCAAGTAAAACAAGGTGCATTGCTTTTTTATGACTCAGTTTCGAAACTGCACAATCATCATTTCTGCTATACTCCACCAGTTGAAGCAGTCACAGATCCACTCAGATTCAGGCTAAGGGAACACAGACCCAACCTCTTTTGTTGTTGTTGTTTTTTGTTTTGGTACCAGAGATTGAACCCAGGGACACTTAACCATTGAGCCACATCCCCAGCCCATTTTAATATTTTATTTATAGAAAGGGTTTCACTGAGTTGCTTAGGGCCTTGCTAAGTTGCTGAGGCTGGCTTTGAACTTGTGTTGATCTTCCTGCCTCAGCCTCCTGAGCTGCTGAGATTACAGGCATGTACCACCTAACCCTGCCCAACCTCTTTATGTAAGGCATTTTAGAGAATTTGGGGGGACTGTGTTTAAACTACCACAACTACCATTAAAACATTTTGAGCATACAAGCATTTTTAAAGACCACTTTAGTTTCTCTGAGGAACAGACTTCAAAAGTATTGCAAGCTGGGCATGGTACAAGTCCTTGTAATCCCAACACTTGAGAGGTTGTGTCAGGAGGATCACTTCAACCCAGGAGTTTGAGACCAACCAGGGCAAAAGAGTGATAACCTGTCTTAAAAAAAGAAAAAAAAGAGCCGGGCGCGGTGGCTCACGCTTGTAATCCCAGCACTTAGGGAGGCTGAGACAGGAGAATCGTGAGTTCAAAGCCAGCCTCAGCAACAGCGAGGTGCTAAGCAACTCAGTGAGACCCTGTCTCTACATGAAACACAAAATAGGGCTGGGGATGTGGCTCAGTGGTCGAGTACCCCTGAGATCAATCCCCAGTACCAAAAAAAAGAGAAAAGAAAAAAAAGCATTGCAATAATTTAGGAGATGATTTTTTGGGAGGCGGAGGTTAAAGTGATAACATTGAGAGTAATATTAAGGGATCATATTTGTTTTTGTGGTACTGGGGATTGAACCCAAGGGTGGCCTAACACTGCCCAACTGTTTTTATTTTGAGATAGGATTGCACTAAATTGCTGAGGCTGGCCTTGAATTTGTGATCCTTTTGCTTCAGTGACTGGGATTATAGGCGTGCATCACCAAGCCTGGCTAGGCAAATTTAAAATATATTTGGGAGGTAGTTCTGATAGAATTTATAGATGGAATGCATGTAAGATGTGAGAAAGAAGAATCAAGAAGGACTTCAAAGTGTTTGTTTTGAGCAGTTGGTTGAATGGTGGTGGTGGTTTCTTGAGATGGGCAACACTAGGGGAAGAGAGAGTTGTTATTTTTCCTTTTAGAAGCAGAATTTATTTCAAATACATGCTGCTTCATTACACGAAGGAGGCAGGTAATTTGGCAAAAAGTAATAGATGCTTTTCCAATAAGATTTTGCTTTAGAATTCATAAAATTGGATAGAAAATGGTAGATAAATTCCACATTTTGGAAGTTTCCTTTGCTTTTCCTAGACTTGAATTTTTAAATTTTGTTTTTAGTTGTAGATGGACACAATATCTTTATTTATTTATTTTATGTGGTGCTGAGGATCAAACCCAGTACCTCACATGTGCAAGGCAAGTGCTCTACCATTGAGCCACAACCCCAGTCCCTAGACTTGAATTTTTTAAAAATTGTAAATACTCATAAAATTTACCATTTCAACTATTTAAATGTATAGTTCAATGGTCTTTAGCCATTGAACTATACATTTAAATATAATATACATTTAAAATGCAGAACATTTTTCTGCAACCATTACCACCATGTCTCTGGAATGTTTTCAGATTTGCAAACTGACACTCTGCAACCATTGAATAACTCTTCCCAATTGCTCCCTTCCCCTATCTCCTGACAACCACCATTCTACTCCTAGACTATTTTTGGACTCAACTTCTCCTTCACTTAATAGAGAGAGGTCCTACTGATGACCAATAGGATTGCTTCTGTGTATGCAAATCTTCTTGCATTTTGGTTGATTTGAGCTTACTATAGGGAAAGGTAACAAAATGTGGTTGGAGAAAGAAAAAGGGTGGAGAAAAACTGGATATGGGCCGCCTATCCTCAGGCCTGAGCAGCCCTGCCTCAGATCTTCCTGAATCTTTAGCATCAACAAGTTAATCTTTCAAGCCATTTTCATGTTGTAGATCCACTGGCAGGTTTCATAGCTTTCCCACTGTTGCTTGTGGCAAGGTTTCTCTCTTCTTTGCCTAATGTCTTCAGTGAGCCCACCCATGGTAAGGACTCTATTTAGGGTTCTTTATGCACCTTCCATGTTTCCTTCCTGTACCATCACAGTCTGGGAAGTAAACTTTAGATGTGTTGCCATGACCTTGGATTTAAGTCATCACTCTGTAGCATCCTGTGCCTTCAGGACTCCAAACACTGGCCAGCTCTGACCAACTGGTAGCAGAAACTTGAGAAAGTTTTCATCTGGAAGTTTCAGGAATTCAGTTTTGGACATATGATTATAAAGTGCGTATTAGATAATCTGCCCTAGTTTGATTATTTTTCCTTTCCAAAACTCATGTTCTAATTTTTTTTTTTTTTTTTGTACCAGGGACTGAACTCAGGGTTACTCAACCACTAAGCCACCTCCCAGTCCTATTTTGTATTTTTTAGTTGTAGGTGGACACAATATCTTTATTGATTTATTTTTATGTGGTGCTGAGGATCGAACCCAGTGCCTCACGCATGCGAGGCAAGCGCTCTACCACTGAGCCACAATCCCAGCCCCCATGTTCTAATTTAATTGGCATTCTTAAAGCTTTTTTAAAAAATTTTTGTTGTAGATGGATACAATACCTTTATTATGTGTGGTGCCTAGGATTGAACCTAGTGCCTCCCATGTACTAGGCAAGTACTCTACCACTGAGTGACAACCCCAGCCTCTTAATTGGCATTTTAATAGAACTTAAAGGCAAGACCTTTAAGGGTTGATCAGGTCATGAAGACGATTTGTGAGTGAGATTAATGTCCCTTTTTGCCCCCTTTTGTGTCTCTTGCCCTTCTGCTATATTCTCATACAATGAGAAGACCCCTCACCAGATTTCAGCACCTTGATATTGGACTTCACAGTCTTCAGAACTGTGAGTCGGTAATTTCTATAAATTATAAATTACCCAGGTATTCTATTATAGCAGCACTAAACAGACTAAGACAATATTTAAATGGAGATGTCAATTAGGCAGTTGAATAGAGAGAGAAATAGTATTAGAGAAATGCGAGCAGTGGATATAAATTTGGGGATTAACATATAGATGCCTTTTTTTAAAAGATTGTTTTAGTTGTCAATATACCTTTGTTTATTTTATTTATTTACTTATATGTGGTATTGAGAATCGAACGTAGTGCCTCACACATGCCAGGCAAGCACTCTACCACTAAGCCACAACTCCAGCCCCCATATAGATGCTTTTTATAGCCAGAGGAGCACTCCACTTTTACAGTTAGAAGATAGGAATATGAGTAGAAACTACTGAAAAGACAGAATAAATGAGTATGACAAGATATTATTTTACCTTTTGTATTTGAAAAGTATTTTTTGGCAGGTAGGGTACCCAGATTGTTAGTTTTCCTTTTCTTTCAGTATTTTAGAGATGTTATTCTTCTTCCTTTGTGTTGTTTCAAATGAGCAATGTAATGTTATATCTTTATATAACATGCCTTTTTATCCCCCCCACCCTGGGTGCTTTTAAGAGCTTATAGTACTTTGTGAGTTCGTTCTTGTTTTTTTTTTATTTTTTCCAGAGTCGGGACAGCCTGTTGCCTGGGCTGTCCTGGAATTCTTGGCCTCAAGCAGTCTTTCCTGCCTAAGGCTTCTAAGGAGCTGGGACTACAAGTGTCTGCTACCACACCAGCTTTAAAATATGTGTGTGTGTGTGTGTGTGTGTGTGTGTGTGTGTGTATATTTTTTCAATATCTTTATTTTTTAATGTGGTGCTGAGGATCGAACCCAGTACCTAACACATGTGGGGCAAGCGCTCTACCACTGAGCTACAATCCCAGCCCCTAAATATATTTTTTAGTTATACATGGACACAGTGTCTTTTTTTTTTTTTTTTTTTTTTTTTGGTACTGGAGATTGAACTCAGGGGCACTCGACCTCTGAGCCACATCCCCAGCCCTATTTTGTGTTTTATGTAGAGACAGGGTCTCACTGAGTTGCTTAGTGCCTCACCGTTGCTGAGGCTGGCTTTGAACTCGCGATTCTCCTGTCTCAGCCTCCCTAAGTGCTGGGATTACAGGCTTGAGCCACCATGCCTGGCGACAGAGTGTCTTTATTTTGTTTATTTTTATGTGGTGCTGAGGATCGAACCTAGTGCCTCACATGTGCGAGACAAGCACTCTGCCACTGAGCCACAACCTCAGCCCCACAAAAATTTTTAATTTTGGTGATTCAATTTGTTTCTTTGCCTGTTATTGATATATATCTACGAAATCATTGTCTAAGCTAAGATTACAAAAATTTACTCTTCTCATTTTAAGAATTTTATAGTTTTAGTCCTTACATTTAGGTCTTTGTCCTACTCAGTTATTGTATATGGTGTGAGGTACGGGATTCAGTTTCATTCTTTTGCATGTAGACAGCCAGTTGTCTCAGGATCATTTGTTAAAAGACAGGCTGTCCTTTCTCTGATTAAATTATCTTAGCACTCTTTGGGAATCAGTTGATAAATGTTAAGAGTATAATTCCTGGGCTCTAAATTCTATTCCATTGAGCATAGTTTATCTTTATGCCAGTACCACACTTTATTTATATCCATTGTATTTTTCATGTCAGACACTAGTTGTTAATCTATAGAAGTTTGCTGTGAGTCTTTTTGTGCATTTTCCATTTCTCTACTTGACATTTTGAGTATTTAGAATACAGTTACAATATCTCTTTTAAAAACCGTTTAATAAAATTAACTCTGAGTAGATTTCTGTTGCTTGATTTTGCACCTCGTGGGTCACATTTTGCTGTCCTCTGCATATCTGGTAATCTCTGATTGTATTCTTGACATTATAAATTTTATATTTTTGGATGTTGGTTGTTTTTTTTTTTAATTTTTTTTTTTGACAGGGGGTAGGGTACTGGGGATTGAACCCAGGGATTGCTCTACTACTGAGTTATATCCCCAGCCCTTTTTATTTTTTGTTTTGAGACAGAGTCTTACTGGGTTGCTTAGGGCCTCTCACCAAGTTGCTGAGGCTGGCATGGAATTTCGGATCCTCCTGCCTCAGCCTCCTGAGCTGTTGGGATTATAGGTATGTATCACTATGCCTATTGTTTTTCTTTTTTCTTTAATAAATATTATTGGAATTTTTTTTACAATTTAGTTAATGGGATTAGATTAACACTCTGGTCCTTTTGGGTCTATCTTATGATTTGTCAGGCCAGACCGAAGCAGTACTAAAAATTCTCTACTACTAAGGGAAGACTTTTCTCAGTACCCTACCCAGTGCCCTGTAAATTATGAGCTTTTCCAACCTGACCCTGTATCCAAGTGGATGGTTTTGGGCTTTGTTTGTTTGGGGTTTTTTGGTTTTTCCTCTAGAATAGTTTTCTCATAGGCATATACTAGTCAGTTCTCTGATTCCTTCAGTATTTGGGAGTGTTGCTTTGCAGATTCCTGGGCTTATCTTTGTAGCTCTCTCTCATATGATATTCTGTCCTTTGAAATGTACCTACTACCGTTGTCTCACCGCACTCAGCTCCCATGTCTTCAACTCAGGAGTTTGTCAGACTCCACTTCAGGCTCCTTGCCCTAAAAACTCTCTTAAAGCAATTAGTGAGAGCAGTTGTGGGCTCACTTTGTTTCTTGTCCCTCTGGGGTTAGTCCTTCCTTGTCTAATGTCCATTGTCTTAGAAACTGTTTTTTGTTATTGTTATTTCAAGTAGAAGGGTAAATCTGGCTGGTGTACATCAGGTTGGCTGAAAGTGGAAACTGTAGCATTGTTTCAACATCAACAAATTGATGTGTCAATGTTAAATTGGAGAATGGATGAATGTAATAATAATTTGGATGGTGGCATCCTGCACAGTGTTTAAACAATTGACTAGAGCTTTATGCATTTACTTCGATAAATCTTAAATATAAAAAATTGAATATTAAAAAGCAAAACAAAGGACATATTCAAGAGCAACCTTTTTAAAAAAGTAATTTCTAAAAATGTACAAACTACACATTAAATTTAGAAAATTATTCATGAGAATGGTAACAATAATTCCATCCTGCTGTCTTTTTCAGAGGAGGGAAGGAGAAAGGAGGATGGAGAATGAATTTAGTAATGAAGTTACAGGGAGGATGCTTCAACTATATAATATTTTATTTTGGTAGAAACAAATTGTCTGATATGGCAGTACACGACTGTAATCTCAGCAACTCTGGAAGCAGGAGGATCACAGTTCATGACCAACCTCAGCAACATAGTGAGACCTTGTCTCAAAATAAAGAAGACTGTGAATGTAGCTCAGTGGTAAAGTGCCTCTGGTTCAGTTCCCAGTACCAAAACATAAATGTGACAAATGACTAGTATCTAGTATTTTGAGACTAAAGAAGTCTCAAAACTCAACAGTTTGGGGGGGGGGCAAAAAGCAAACAGTTCATTAGAAAATGAGCAAAAATTATGAGCACAAGTTTTGCAAAAGACTACACGAATGGCAAATAAGCATGTAAAATGTAATGATTAAGCCAGTTGCTTAGCGCCTCAGCATTGCTGAGGCTGGCTTTGAACTCAAGATTCTCCTGTCTCCCAAAGTGCTGGGATTACAAGCGTGTGCCACCGCGCCCCAGCCATCCAACTGTTTATTGAATACTTCCATTTTGTACTTTTGACATTTCTATCCATTAGGATGCTTTCAGTTTACATACAGAAAACCCAGTATGCTTAAACATTAGGGAGTTTACTGGCCTTTGTAACAGAAATTCAGAGGCTAGGTTCAGGGCAGTTTTATTTTTCACAGTGTCTGCTTTTTTTTTTCCCCCTTAAACTGAGGATTGAACTCAGGGATGCTCAATCACTGAGCCCCATCCCCAGCCCTATTTTGTATTTTTATTTAGAGACAGGGTCTCACTGAGTTGCTTCACACCTCGCCATTGCTGAGGCTAGCTTTGAACTTGGGATTCTCCTGTCTCAGCCTCCCAAAGTGCTGGGATTACAGGTGTGTGCCACTGTGCCCAGTTCACAGTGTCTGCTTTTATCATCCTGAAGCTACCTTTCCTCATGGTTACAAGATGACTGCTAGCAACAACACACCAAGGCTAATATTTTCTCATTTACATTCTGAGGGAAAAAATAGAATAAATAAGACTTTGTGACTTAGTTTTTTTGTTTGTTTTTGGTTTTGTTTTTTGAGAATCAGAAAAAGTCAGAGATGATTCCCATGTTTAAACTTTTGCCTTTGGGTGAATTGAGGTCTCTTTACCTAAATATAAGGATGAAAGCAGAACACCCTAATTTAACAATGGTTCATCTTAGGATTTTTTAACTTTAGGATGGTGGGAAAGCAATACACAATTGTACAAACTTACTTCAATTTTTTTTTTTTTTTTTTTTTGGTACCAGGGATTGAATTCAGTGGTACTCGACCATTGAGCCACATCCCCAGTCTATTTTGTGTTTTATGTAGAGACAAGGTCTCACTGAGTTGCTTAGTGCCTCGCCTTTGCTGCGGCTGGCTTTGAACTCACAATTCTCCTGTTTCAGCCTCCCAAAGTCCTACTTCAAATTTGAATTTGAAGTCTGGCGTGGTGGCACAAGCCTGTAATCCCAGCACTTAGGAAGGCTGAGACAGGAGAATTGGCTCAGTGGTTGAGTATCCCTGAGTTCAGTCTCCAGTACCAAAAAAAAAAGTTTGAGTTTGAATCTTTTCTGTGGTTAGTGATACGTGTGGGGTACAATAAATATTTTTGTGATACTGGGCAGTAGCAGCAAGCCACAACTTCCAATCAGTCCTGAGATCACAGAAGAAACAGCTGATTCTCTATAGTATACTATGTTGCTAAGTTATGATGTTCAGTAGATTGGGTACATTGAATACAATTGTGACTCAAGTTTTTTGGTTTTTTATTTTTGTTTTGTTTGTTTTTGGTAATGGTGGGGATTGAACTCAGGGCTTTATGCATGCCAGGCACACACTGTACCACTGAGCCACATCCCCACACATTTTCATCTTATGGCTTCTTCAGGATTTAACCCCTTTGTAAATCAAGGAACATTTCAAGAGGAGGTAGAGAAAGTAAGTCCATGTAAATAGCCAAGTATTTTATAAGTACATCATCTCCTACCAAAATGAAATTGTCAACAATAGTAACCTAGTCTTTTTTTAAAAATCTTTATTCCTAGCACCTAACCTGAATTTGACACACAGGATATGCTTAATGAGAGAATGGATGAATGATGTACAAATATGATAGCACTGCTTCTTAAGATGTCTAGCTATGGGGCTGGGATTGTGGCTTAGCGGTAGAGCGCTTGCCTCACATGCGTGAGGCCCTGGGTTCGATCCTCAGCACCACATACAAAGCAATAAAATAAAGACATGTGTCCATCTACAACTAAGAAAAAAATTTTAAAAAAAAGATGTCTAGCTATGAGCAGGGATAGATTTTTGAAGTTAGCTAGACCAGAATTGTTAATTCCATATTGACTATCTAAAGCTTTGCCATCTTGGGATACTTGATCTGACACTTTTCCCTACCTGTGAAGTAGGGCTAATACCACCTACTTAGGCATATGTTGAAATGATTTAAGTAAGAACACATGAAAAGTGCCTTAGTAGCATGTTTGTCTTTAAGTAAGTGCTTAACAAATATTGTAGTACCTATTAATATTAGCAGTACAGAAGAAATGAAGAAGATTGGTTATGCATTTAAAAGGAACATACAACATTTATTTTACATAATATTTGTTTTGTTTTCTGGAGAGAAATTTGTGTGTGATCCATTTTAAGCTTTACTGAGGTATAATTTAAGTGTAGAATTAATGTTTTTTTTTAAAAAGTATATTTACAGAGTTGTACAACTATCACCACAATCTAGTTTTAGTGTATTTCTGTCACTCTGAAAACTTCGTTTATGCCCATATGTAATCAGTCCTTGTTTCATTGTTGTTGTTGTTGGTTTTTTTTTTTTTTTTTTTTTTTTTTTTTTTTTTTTTTTTTTTTTTTTTTTTTTTTTTTTTTTTTCAATTTTATTGTAGTAAACTTTTTTTGGGGGGGGGGTACTGGAGATTGAACTCAGGCACTGGACCACTGAGCCACATCCCCAGCCCTATTTTGTGTTTTATGTAGAGACAGGGTCTCACTAAGTTGCTTAGCGCCTTGCTTTTGCTAAGGCTAGCTTTGAGCTCTCAATTCTCCTGTCTCAGCCTCCCTAAGTGCTGGGATTACAGGCTTGTGCCACTGAGCCACATCCCCAGCCCTATTTTGCATTTTATTTAAAGACAAGGTACTAGCCGGGCGCGGTGGCTCACGCTTGTAATCCCAGCACTTAGGGAGGCTGAGACAGGAGGATCGCGAGTTCAAAGCCAGCCTCAGCAATGGCGAGGCACTAAGCAACTCAGTGAGACCCTGTCTCTACATAAAACACAAAATAGGGCTGGGGATGTGGCTCAGTGGTCGAGTGCCCCTGAGTTCAGTCCCTGGTG
>PVHX01034161.1:0-12519 GCA_004024805.1 Geosciurus inauris | reverse complement strand
AACCCAGTGAGTCCCCTGCATGTCCAGGCATGCCCATGCATATGCTCCTTACAACATGCAAGTTTTATATTTTACTATTTAGCCAATCTAATAGGTATATAACAGTATTTCATGTTTTAAACTGCAATTTCTGAATGACAAATGAATTATAGAACATTTTATACACTTATTTATAATGTACACATTTTACTAAATGAGTTATGAGTAATATGTGCATATATATTTATGTTAATGGGTCCAGCTGTGTATGGTTCTTCTATTTTACATATTACCTTAAAAGTATTATAAACATTCTCATTCTAACTATGCAACTTCTAATCATAGTCTTTGTAAGCCACGACTTTATTATCTGCTAAAAGTGATCTACTTATATAATAAAATTTTTGTGAAAATTTAAAATTGGTAATTCAATGTAAAGCACCAAATAAATGAGTTAATCTTTTTCTTGTAATTTTGGAATATAGGTAATTAATATAAACATTCTTTCACCCAAAATAATAAATGTCATATAAAGGAAATCAATTTCCCAATGTGTAAAAAACTATATGATGTACATCATCATTTAAAAACTCACCAATTTCTTTTTATTTTTCTTTTCTTTTTTGGTACTGAGGTTTGAACCTGGGAGTGCTTAACCACCAAGACATATCCCCAGACTTTTTAAAAAATATTTTATTTAGAGACAGAGTCTTGCTAAGTTGCTGAGGCTGGCTTTGAACTCTCCATTCTCCTGCCTCAAGCTCCTGAGCCATTGGAATTATAGATGTGCTCCACTGTGCCTGGCAAATACTAACCAAATTTTATCCCACATATTTTATTTTGTTTGTGAACAAAATTTTCATGAAAATCACTTCTCTTAACTAATCTTAACCAAAAGTGAGTCAAAAGATTAGAACATTTTTTATTGGTTCTTTTTAGTCAAATTAAAGTCTTAATGGAAGGGTGGAGAGTTTTTAAAAATTTTTTAGTATTATTTTTTATTATCTCCTCTATGAAACTCTTTCTTTCAACTTTCTTATACCACAGTCTCTGAATTCTAATCTTTCTCTTCCCAACTCATCAAGTCCCCTATACACTTTCTGGTACCATTTTCTCTCAGCTAACTGAATTATTGTTTCTTGGTCATAAAGTTACCTTGTAGAAGAGAAGCCAAGAATCTTTCAAAGGCTCACCAATTCTTTTTCCTCTCCAACTTATACTGCACAGTTTCCAATCTGCGCAAAGACTTGTTTTACATATTTTGTCTAGTTTAAAAATTATTCATGTTGGGGAAGCATATTTTACCCCTATTTCTCTCTTATTGTTAGAAGCAGAGTATAAATTCCCATTTGAATATCAAAAATTACAATAAAATATAAGTTTTGCTTCAGTGTTCTATCGGTATGCATGTTAAATACCTGGGGATTTGGAGTGTTATACATTTAAGTAATTAAACTTTTTTTTTTCTAGTGTTAGTAAGTTGCATAGTTACATGATAATATATTTCTCTTTTCTCTCATTGTGCCATCTGCAAATCAAGAGCAATATTTGAAAGTGTCCACAATGAAATAGAGACATTTACTTTAACATGTCAGTTGTGTTGATATTTTTTATAACTTCTAAATAACTGAGCAACTCAGGTTTAGTTTCCAAATTTGGATTCCCCATAGATATTTATAAAATGACTTATATATGTGTTTACAAAAAATATTACCCCATATGATTTGTTTTTTAAAAATTGAGAATTCTATACATTCTTCTTCCATATATATGGTCATATTTCATTACACTATGACTATTGCCAGGAGATTTTTCTTTTCTTTTTATTTTTTATTTTATTTTACTTTTTTGGTACTGAGGATTGAACTCAGGGGTACTCGACCACTGAGCCACATCCCCAGCCCTATTTTGTGTTTTATTTAGAGACAGGGTCTCACTGAGATGCTTAGTGCCTCGCCTTTGCTGAGGCTGGCTTTGAACTTGCAATTCTCCTGCCTCAGCCTCCCAGAGTGCTGGGATTACAGGTATGCGCCACTGCACACTGCTCTTTTTGTTTTTTAAATTTGTTCTAGTTATTTATACATGACAGTAGAATGCATTTTGACACATTGTACACAAATGGAGCACAAATTCTCATTCCTTTGGCTGTACTTGGTACAGAATCACACCAGTAATGTAATCATATATGTATATATAGTAATAATGTCTGTTTCATTCTACCATCCTTCTCATCCCCACAGACCCACCCCTCCCCTCATTCCTCTCTGCATAATTCAAAGTTCCTTCCCGTCCACCCCATGCTCAGCATTTTCTTATCACAGAAAATATTCGGCCTTTGGTTTTCTCGAATTGGCTTATATCACTTAGTATAATGTTCTCTAGTTCTATCCATTTGCCTGCAAATGTCATTGTTTCATTCATTTTTAGGGCTGAGTAACCTTCCACTATGTATATGTACCACATTTTCTTTATCCATTCATCTGTTGAAGGACATCTAAGTTGGTTCCATAATTTAGCTGATGTGAATTGAGCTGTGATAAAAACTGATGTGGCTGTGTCACTGTAGTATGTTGATTTTAAATCATTTGGGTATAAACTGAGGAGTGGGATAGCTGGAGGAAATGGTGGTTCCATTCCAAGTGTTCTGAGGAATCTCGATAGTGCTGCCAGAGTGGTTGCACCAATGTGCAGTTTCACCAGCAGTGTATGAGCATACCTTTTCCCCCACATCCTCACCAACAATGAGGATGCAGCTTGTATTCTTGATAAGAGATGAAATCTGACTGGAGCAAGATGAAATCTTAGTAGTTTTGATTTACATTTCTCTAATTGCTAGAGATAATGAACATTTTTTTTTCATGTTTGTTGATCAATTGTATTTCTTCTTCTGAGAAGTATCTGTTCAGTTCTTTAGCCCATTTATTGATTGGGTTATTTGTTTTTAGGTGTTAAGTGTTTTGAGTTTTTCATATATCCTGGTGATTAGTGCTCTATATGAGGTGTGTGTGGTAAAGATTTTCTCCCACTCTGTTGGCTCTCTCTTCACATTATTGTTTACTCTGCTGAGAAGAATCTTTTTAGTTTGAATCCATCCCATCTACTGATTCTTGATTTTACTTCTTGCACTTTAGAAGTCTTGTTAAGGAAGTCAGGTCCTAAGCCAATATGATGAAGATTTGGGCCTACTTTTTCCCCTATGAGGTGCAGGGTCTCTGTTTTAGTGCCTATGTCTTTGATCAATTTTGGGTTGATTTTTGTGCAGGATGAGAGATACAGGTTTAATTTTATTTTGCTACATATATTGAATAGGCTATCTTTTCTCCAATGTACATTTTTGGTGCCTTTGTCTAATATGAGATAACTGTATTTATGTGGGTTTATTTCTGTGTCTTCTATTTTGTACCATTGATCTAAATGTCTGTTTTTGTACCAATACTATGCAGTTTTTGTTACCATTGCTCTGTAGTATAGTTTAAGACCTGGTATTGTGATGCCTCCTGCTTCACTCTTCTTACTCAGGATTGCTTTTACTATTCTGGGTCTCTTATTTTTCCAAATGAATTTCATGATTGCTTTTTCTATTTCTATGAAGAATGTCATTGGGATTTTAATAGAAATAACATTAAATCTGCATCACAGTTTTAGTGGTATGGCCATTTGACTATATTAATTCTGCCTAACCAAGAGCATGGGAGATCTTTCCATCTTCTAAAGTCTTCTTCAATTTATTTCTTTAGAAATCTGTAGTTCTCATTGCAGAGGTCTTTCACGTATTTTGTTAGATTGATTTCCAACTATTTCATTTTTTTTTTTTGATGCTCCTGTGAATGGAGTAGTTTTCCTAAGTTCTCTTTCAGTGGATTCATCACTGATGTATAGAAATGCATTTAATTTATGGGTATTGATTTTGTATCCTGCTACTTTGTTGAATTCATTTATTAGTTCTAGAAATTTTCTGATAGAATGTTTGGATCTTCTAAATATAGAATCATGCCCATGATCATGTTACGGGCAAATAGTAATAATTTGAGTTATTCTTTTTCTATTTGTATCCCTTTAATTTCTTTTATCTGTCTGATTGCTCTGGCTAGAGTTTCAAGGACTATGTTGAATAGAAGTTGCTAGAGATGGCATCCCTGTCTTGTTTTAGTGTTTAGAGGAAATGTTTCAATTTTTCTCCATTTAAAGAAAGATCACAAATATAAATTCTCATTAACTATATTATACAAAGTGTTTATATATATTTTAAAGTTTCTGGTACTATAAAATAATTCAGGATAACCTTATGTTTCCCTACTCCTAATTCTAGAATCAGCCTTTTCTCCAAGGATCCCTGGCTCCTTTTATTGGAGAATTTCATTACATATTAAAATGAGAGCACAGTTGGGTTCAGTAGTACATGCCTCTAATCCCAGCAATTTAGGAGGTAGAGGTAGGAGGAACTAAAGTTGTAGCTAACCTTGACAACTTGGGAGAGACTCTTTCTGGAAATAAAAACAAAAAGCTCTGAAGATGTAGCTCAGTGGTAAAGCAAACTGGTTTCAATTCTCAGGACTGAAAAACAAAAAATAAAAGAAAGAGCACATGTTGCCCTTGCTCAGATGCTAGAGTTTCTATGCCTTCTTTAGGGAAAAGAGATTGTGTGTGTATACTCACCAATGTATATACATGTTCTATCATATTTCTATAAGAAATCATGATGTTTAACCACTTTAAAAATATCAAACTAATCATTTTTTTAAATCATCTTATTGGGGTACTATTGACATATAAAAAGATGTACATTTGTATTTATCTTAAGTTTATGCTGTAGATTTTAACTATAATCACTACCACATGAATCATTCTAGCCCATTCTCCTTTGCTTACCTGTAAGTGTCCACTCCAACAGTGAGGAAACTGGCTCATATTAACCAATAATAATTTTCATATTTCTTCAATTACTGTACAGTGATTTGAAAAGTGTTAACAAATGTATCATGTAAATAATATCATCAAATACAGCACATTGTATATGTATATTTTCTTTTTTTAAAGTGTAATAGTTTTCTCATTAGATCTTGTATAAAGCAGCTTTGTGAAATGTAATCCATATTCCATAAAATATAGCTCTTGAACACATACAAATGAAAGGTATTTTGTATATTCACAATATTATTCAACCGTCATCACTATTGAAGTTCAGAATATTTTCCTTTCACCAAAAAGAAAGCCCATACCCACTAAAAGTCAATTTCTCATGCCTTACGTCAGCCAAATTGTAGACAACCATTAATTTACTCTCTGTCCATACAGATCTATCTTTGATATATATTTTATATAAGTAGAATTTCTTTAAGAATGTGAACCTTTTAAGAGTATTATCTCAGGTAGCTCCAATTTTTCAAGTTTGCTCCAAGTTGTGCTTCATTAATCAGTACTTCACTGCTTTTCCTCCTTGGAGTCACACATTTAAATGTAATAAACTAGGTGTGAGGCTGTGTCTCGGGGTAAAAGTATTTGTCCAGCATAAGGTAGATCTTGGGTTAAATTCCCAAGTTTATGAAAACAATTATAATTGAGAAATCAATATTAATACATTATTTTAACTAAAGTTTTCTGTTTATGTTATAATTTATTCTGGTTGCATTTATTAAAATATTAGACAAATATATAATGGCATGCTCCAACCAAAATATTATTATACGGAACATCCTTACTGCCTTAAAAAGTGCATGTGATCCACCTAGTCATTTTTTTATCCACAAGAACTCCTAGAAATCAATGATCTTATTATTCCTGCCATTTTGCTTTGTCCAGAAATGGTAATAGAGTTGAATATAGTTACTGTATATATGATGTATATAATGGACAAATGAGTTCCAATTTTGCAACATCTAGTCTCTAGATGTTAAAGAGGTTGCCAGTGTATGACTAAGTAGTTGGTAAAATTATCACATTTTGTACATTTATTGCTGAGATTCATAGGAAAGCTTGTCCTCTATAAATGACTTTTGGATATGAATTTGTTCAGCCATCTCTAAGCATTACATATGCCTGTACTTGTTTACTGGACTGAAAGTAGAGAGAAGGAAGTGAGTAGGAAAAGGTTCAAGGACAAAATGGTCATATTAGAAAATACCTCAAATTATAACCATTGCTAGGTGTGCAGTTTTATTTACCAGTGCTGTATGCATAAAGGACAGGTTCTTACGTGGAATATCTAGTCCTTCTATAAATTTAGAATTGCTTGATATATTTAAAAGTAAAAGTAGCAGCATAAAACTTTTTGTAAATATTTTTTTAAAACTGATGGAAAATACTCTGTTTGGAATTGTTAAATCACCTCTGAACAGAATACTGTCTGTACTTGTTCATTGGGTTGAGGGATTTGGGAGGGAAGAAGTTACAAAAAGTGTTTTTTTAGAGTGTGTTAGAAAATTTTAGCTTACTCACTGTCTTTTAATGTGCATTTCATTTAACTTTCCTGATATATATATATAGTACATATTGGACAAAGAGTCCTCATTTCATAATATCTAATCTCTAGATATTAAAAACTTTGCCTATGTATGACAAAAGTAGAGTGAGTAAACTAATACATTTTGTATATTTTGTGTTAAAATTAATAGAAAGGCAGTCTTCTGAAAAGGACTTTGGAAATAAAATTGTGGCATTACATTTGAATGATACATGTGCTTATATCACATATGACATAGGAGAAGGAAGTGAAAGAAGTAAAGGATTCTAGGCCAGAATGATTCTACTAGAGGGGCAGATGTAAGCACATAGGGAAAGTTGTGAGCAAGGATTTACATTTTGATAGGAGCCACTGATGTGTGTGAATTTTTTTTTTACTATAGGAATACTTTAATGCACTAAGAACATGCATTTTTGCTAATTTTTTAGTAGTAGAAATCTAGAAATGAACACTTAGGAACATGCTTGGTGTATTCTGTTGCTTATCTCATTTTAAATTGAACATTAAGAGAACATATTATTTTACTTGTAACTCTGCCAATATGTCTATCTAGAGTCTTATTGGCTTTCTGTCTTTAGTGAAATGTTCGTCCCCAAGAAAGGATTACAATTTTTTTTTTTTGTAACAGATTGAAAGTGTGTAGTATATTTTTGGTTATCTACTCATGTATCTCTGGGATTTTGCATTAGTGAATATTCATGTGTGGAAAAGCATGATACACACTATGATCTCAATCACACAAAATGGGATGTTGTTCATGTATATGCATGACCTGGAGGGACATGTCCAACTAAGCTGCTTTTGACTGGATGACTGATTTTTGCTTGTGTTTTTATTTTTTCTGTAATGCACATATTAACTTTTAAAATATAAAAGTGATTTTAAAAACTTGTGAAAATAAACATAATTGAAATCACAATATATGTAGTCTTCTTGATTGTAGAGAGCTGCCTATGGGCTGTGTGTGGACTATCACACATCATAGCCTATTGAATAGGAGTCTCTGGTGTCTGGAAATGACCAGTGGACATTTTCTCTGGATGGCTGCTGTGACTCATTGTGAGCCCATTGTGAGCTTAACTATAAGCTCTGTCAAAGGTCCCACACAGCACTGGAGATGGGGTGACCTGCTGTAGCCTCACAGCCCCTCTGAGAAGGGTGTGATCTGCCAAGATGTCAATCAACCTGCTGACTACAAGACAACATGAAGCAAGACTACACCCTTGAAACCTTATCCCTGCCTCTGATGTACCCACTTAAATAAAACACGGGAGCCATTTTCTTGTTATCTAGCTCCAGCTCCCTTGTGGACTGGATCTATCAGAGGCTTCAACTTCTGAAACTATCTTTTCTGACTTTGTCTTTTGTTCTTTACTAATTATTCTAGATTTAATTTCTTAGAAGTCTTACCCCCCCAGCAGACAAGAATTCCCTGGGGACGTGCTGGCCACCCCATGATAATTGATTACATACTGATTTCTTTAACTTAATAATATGTGTTTATAGCATGTAGGGCCATTTTGTGTCTTGAAATCACTTTTTTAAATCATTGAGTTATATTGAGTTATATTTCATTACATGGATATACTGCAGTTTTGATATTCACTCACCTATTAAAGGACATCCTAGTTGATTCCACATTTTTGCCATTATGAAAAAAGATGCTGCAAACACTTATGTACAGGTTTTCAAGCAAACATATATTTGTGTGTGTATGTGTGTGTGTGTGTGTGTGTGTTTGTGAATTGAACCCCGGGACACTTAACCACAGAGCAACATTCCAGCTCTATTTATATATTTATATAATTTATATTATTTATTTAATTTTAAGATCGGGCCTCAATATGCTGAGGCTGGCTTTGAACTTGTGATCCTTTTGCCTTAGCCTCTAGAGACATTCAGATTACAGGCGTGCAACCACTGCACCCATGCAAACATAAATTTTAACTCTTCTGAATACATAATAAGGTGTACGTTTGCTAGATCAAAAGCTAAAAACATATTTTGTGTAATGGTCAATTTGAATTGTCAACTTGATTGGATTAAGAGACACCGAGTACCCCTGAGTTCAATCCCCAGTACCAAAAAAAAAAATAATGAGACACCGAGGCTTATGGATGTGTCAGTGAGGGTGTGTCTAGGAATGATTGGCATGTGGGATAGCCAACTGAAATGAAGACCCTCCCTAAGCATGGACAGAAGTATCCAATAGGATAATGGCTTAGATTGAATAAAAGTTGGAAGAACAAAGGAGCAGCAGCAGATACAAGCTTGATTCTTCTTGAACAAGTTCTTGATTGCTGTTGTAATTGTCTGAGTATATCAGAATGTTGCTTCTTTACTCTTCCAAAGCAGACTCTACCAGTGATTGTCCTTCAGTCTCAGACTAGGGTAGCACCATTGATCCCTCTTGTTCTGGGGCTTTAGCCTCTTGGATTGTGCAGCTACTGGTTCTTCCAGCTCTCCAGCCTGCAGACAGCCATTGTGGACTATCCAGCTTCTGGTTGTGTAAGCCAACCTAATAAATCCCCTTTTTATAATTATACATTCTGTTGATTCTGTTTCTCTAGAGAACCCTGGCTAATACATTTAGTTTTATAAGAAACTGCTAATCTATCTCCCAAATGTCTCTATTGTTTTGCATTCCCACAAGCATAGTATATCTGTTACTCTATATCACCATAATCATTTGAGGGCAGTTTATTGGACTTTGGCCAGTCTAATAGGCATGTAGTGGTAACAAAATAATTTAGTTTACAATTCATTATACATATTGTTGAATAATTTTTTTCATGTTTATATGCCATTATGCCATCAATATACTTTCTTTGCTGATATATTAGTTCACATATTTAGCCCATTTTTCAATTATTTTCTTATTTTTTAAGTGTAAAAATTATTTTTATATTTCCTATTCAAGTATTTTAACATACATGTGGTTTGCAAATATTTTAACCTATATGTGAATTTTTTGCACATTCTCTTAATGGAGTCTTTCACAGAGACTACATTTTTTATTTTAATTATATCCAAATTACCATTTTTTTAGTCCATGCTTTTTGTGTCATTTGTAAAAAAATATCATAACAAAATACATGAGAATTTAGATTTCTTCCAATATTATGTTCTAGGTGTTTTTAGAGTTTAATATTTAACATATAAATCTGTCTTTTGTTCTAAATTTTTTTGTGAAAGTATAAGGATTGTATCTAGATGATGATGATGATGATTATTTTGTACATGGATGTCTAATTTTCTAGCACAATTTTTTGAAAGAATATCCTTTCTTCATTAAATTGCCTTTACTACTTTGCATAAAATGGGCTGATTTTATTAGCATGGACCCATTTTAGGGCAACTTTTTGAATCTTTTGTCTATTATAAGCTAGTATTAAACTTTTTATAGCTGTAGATTCATAATAAGTGATTGAAGCTTTATAGTGTCATTTAACTTTGCTTTTCATCAATATTGATATTTGTGGCTCCATGTAAACCTTAGAATCATTTAGTTGATTTCTGAAAACATATTTCTGTAGGACTGGGGTTGTGGGTCAGTGTTGGAGCACTCGCCTAACACGTGTGAGGCACTAGGTTCAATCCTCAGCACCACATAACAATAAATAAATAAAATAAAGGTATTGTGTCTATCCACAACTAAAAAATATTTTTAAAATATTGCTGTAATTTTTGGAACTGTTGAATGTGTAATTCAAGTTGGAAAAACTGGTATCTTCACAATACAGACTCTTTCCATATATGTAGATTGAATACTTCTCTACATATTTACATCATCAGTATTCTTTCATGATAGTCTTATAAATTTCTACATATATAAATAGCATACATTTTATTAGATTTAAATTTACATATTTCAGATATTTTTGGACAGTGGAATAAATTTATTCAGTTTTAATTTTAAATTTCAGTTTTTTATTGCTTGTGTATTAGGAAAGATTTTAGATATATATTAATTTTATGGTCTAACACCTTTCTATAACTACTTATTATTTTTAATTCATTCTTTGAGATTTTCTACCTAGACAAAAATTTCATCTACAACCAAGAATAGCTTTATTTCTTTCTTCACAATTGGTACTCCTTCTGTTTATTTATCTTATCCCATTACCTGGTTAGGATACCTAGTACTGATACATTGGAATGGTATAAGAATAAATCATTTTCTTGTTTTTTTTTTATTTGAATAGGAAAGAATCTAGTTTTTCACCATTCAATATGATATTTGCTGTGGGAATTTCATAGGTACTCTATCAAGTTAAGGTAACTTCCTTTTCTTTTTATTTTGCTGAGAAATTTTGTCATGAAATATAATGCCTTTTTGCATCTACTGATATGGATATGATTTTTCTTCTTTGGTCTATGTCAATTACTTTTCAAATGTCAAAGTGGCCTTGCATAGTAATTCCCACTTATTTATGGTGTACATTTTTAATACATTGTTGGATTTGATTTGTCAATATTTTGTTGAGAATTTTTTCAACTATATTTATAAGAATTCTTGACTTCACATTTCCTTTCTTGTTACAACTTTGTCTGGTTTGCACATTATGGTATTCTGGACTCATCAAATGAATCAGGAATTATTTTCTGTCCATCTTTACAAAAAGAATTACATTAAACTGCTACAATTTCTTCACCATGTGATTGGCAAAATTTGTCAGTGATACCATCAGGATTTAATGCTTTCTGTTTTGGCAGGTACAGAATTATTGATTTAAGTTCTTTCATAGACATAGGTCTAATCAGATTGTCTATTTCTCCTTATGTGAATTTTGGTAGAGCATGTCTTTAAGGAATTTGATTATTTAACTTCAATTTTGAGGGTACATACTTTTATATAATATTAATTTAATTATCTCTTAGATGTATGTAGAATGAGTAATAATGACCCCTCTTTAATTTGTTATATTAATAATTTATGTCTTCTCTCTTTTATTCTTAGTTAACCTGCTGAGAACTTAATTAATTATATGGATATTTTCAAAGAATCAGTTCTTGGTTTTATTGATTTTCTGTATTGGTTTCCTGCTTTTCATTTTATTGACCTCCACTCTAGTATTTGCTATTTCCATTCTTCTTATTATTTTGGATTTAATTTGCTGGTCTTCTTTTTTTCCTGGCTTTTCTTAAGTAAATTTAGATGATTCATTTTAGCTTTTCTCTTTTATAACATATATATTCATTGCTATAAATTTTCCTCAAGCTGTGCTTTTAATTTATTTTATAAATTATAGTAAGTTTAATTTTAGTTTTTATTGAGTTCAAAATATATTAACTTATTTGAAATTCTTTTAAAAATCATGTGTTATATATGTTGTTTCATTCCTAAATTAACTCAAGTTACTCATTATTCTTGTTTGGTTAATTCCATTGTAGTCTGTGATCATACTTAATACATAATATAAGGAATACAATAGTAAGAAAACAAATAACCCAAATAAAACTAGGACCAACAAGTATTTCCCCAAAGAAGACATAAATGGTCAACAAACACTTAAAAAAAATGTTCCATATCATTAACCATCAGGCAAATTCAGACTAAAGCTAAAATGAGGTATCATCACATACCTTTTAGAATAGCTGCTATCAAAAAGAATAAAGACAATTTTGGGGGAATATGCAGAGGAAAGGTCCTTGCATATTGTTGGTGGAAATGTAAATTTGTACTGCTATTTTATAAATCTATATAGAAGTTCCTCAAAAATTTAAAAATAGAAACACCATATGACCCAATAATCCCACATCTGGGTATGCATCCAAACAATTTGAAAAAATAATTTGATATTGAAGAGATACCAGCATTTCTATATTGATTGCAGCATTACTCACAACAGTTAGAATCTGGAATCAATCTTTGTGTCCATTGATGGATAAATAGATAAAGAAAAGATGGTATATGTACACGACGGAATACTACATCATCTTTAAAATGAAAAGTGTGCTGTTATTTGTAACAACATGGATTAATATGGTAGATATTATGCTAAATGAAATAAACTAGACACAAGGAGTCACAGAAATGATCAAAATCTTTACTTTCAAACATCCACACTAAGCCACCA
>PVHX01034160.1:0-12522 GCA_004024805.1 Geosciurus inauris | reverse complement strand
AATTTCCTTCGTCTGTCTGATTGCTCTGGCAAGAGTTTCAAGGACTATATTGAATAAGAGTGGTGAGAGAGGGCATCCCTGTCTTGTTCCAGTTTTTAGAGGGAATGCTTCCAATTTTTCTCCATTTAGGATGATATTGGCCTTGGGCTTAGAATAAATTGCTTTAACGATGTTGAGGAATGTTCCTACTATCCCTAGTAAGAACTCAAAAAACTTATCACCAAAAAAACTAACAACCCAATCAATAAATGGGCCAAAGAGCTGAACACAAACTTCACAGAAGAAGATATACAATTCATCAACAGACATATGAAAAATGTTCAACATCTCTAGCAATCAGAGAAATGCAAATCAAAACTACCCTGAGATTTCATCTCATGCCTGTCAGAATGGTAATTATCAAGAATACAAACAACAATAAGTGTTGGCAAGGTTGTGGGGAAAAAGGCACGCTCAAGGTTGTGGGGGAAAAGTCCACATTGCTGGTGGACCTGCAAATTGGTACAACCAATCTGGAAAGCAGTATGGAGATTCCTTAGAAAACTTGGATTGGAACCACCATTTGAGCCTGCTATTCCATTCCTCGGTCTATACCCAGAAGACTTAAAAACAGCATACTACAGTGACACAGCCACTTCAATGTTTATAGCAGCTCAATTCACAATAGCTAAACAGTGGAACCAACCTAGATGCCCTTTGATAGATGACTGGATAAAGAAACTGTGGTATATATATACAATGGAATATTACTCAGCAATAAAAGAGAATAAGATTATGGCATTTGCAGGCAAATGGATGGAGCTGGAGAATATCATGCTAAGTGAAGTAAGCCAGTCTCAGAAAACCAAATGCTGAATATACTTGTTGATAAGTGGATGCTGATCCATAATATGGGGAAAGACATGGGAAAAATGGTGGAACTCTGTTCACAGGGGTGTAAGGGGGGAGAGGGCATGGGGACAGTAAAGGTGGTGGAATATGATGGTCATCATAGCCCTAACTTTATGTATGACTGCATGTATGTTGTGATTCTATATCGCTTACAACTAGAGAAATAAAATGTTATCCTCAAAAAAAAAAAAAAAGCTACTCAAATAAATAAATAAATAAATAAATAAAACCTAACTCTCTTTAATAGAAAAAAAAATTGAGGATTCTATGATAGAGAGATTATCCAGGTAGGATTTAAATACTGTTCTCAGACCTCTACTTTTATCTCTTGTACATTGTGGTCCCCAGGAAAATTACATTTGACATAAAACTTCAATTTCTAAAAAAATCCTTGCAATGATTCCCTCTAAATTCTAACTGCCAGAAGTCACCAAAGTTATCTCCTCTTTCCTTGATTTTTTGGTCTGTGTTTCATCCAGGTTCTTATTAGAAGCAAAGATTTGGCCCTTTGCTTTGAAGCCACCCTGGTGCCACACTGACTGTCCTTACTTCATTTGCTACTCTTTGCCTGGCTCCTTGGTCCAATGCCTCCTCTGTAATTGCATGGATGGCAGAATGTTGGGGCTGAAAGTAGGATTGGAGGTTAGGGAGAGTCAAAATAAAGACTTGTATTTTAGGCAGGAGATCAGTAAGGATGATGTCCTTATAAATGAAGTCATAGGATATGGGAGTATCTTGTATATAAGAAGCAGCACATTGAACACAAGGCACCTGGGTCCACTCCCTGTCCTGCTAGTAACCAGCAGGGCCCCTCAATAAGATTTATAATGTCTCTAGGCTCCGATTTATTTGTTGAAAAATGAAATATCAAATCAGATAAGTGCTTTTAAAACTGTACAGCTAATGGGATCCTAAACATCAGGACTTGCTGGGGAAATGGAAGTGGGTGCTCTATAAGCAGGGTGTAGAACCCCCTCACCCCAATATAATCACCTTTATTTTTTTATTTATCAGGCTTTTAGGTACCATTTCATTAGGGGAAAAAAAGGATTGTATTCATATCAGGTTTGAGAATTAATAAGATTAAATAATTTCCCAAGATTATGTTTTCAAGCTTGAGTATTATTTACTTTCTTCTTCACACATCTATGAAAGGACCCACCGTCCCTTAGCAAGTTAGTTAATTTTTCTGAGCCTCACTTTATTTCTTTATAAAGTGATACCTGCCTCCCAGGACTAATTGGCTTGATATATAAATTAATTAAAGTGCAAAATTGTTCATTAGTAAATACAGATTACTATTTTATTTAAGATGCATGTGGTCACTTCAATTAAGTATGCAAGCAGACGGGAACCCAGGGAAACTAAGCCTTACCTAAAGTGACACTGATGGAGTTGGCTAAGGCTGGCCAGAAGGCAGGCATTGCTCCCTATGTTCCAGCCTCTTCACACCAGTTACACTGTCTTTGCAGGATATTCCTTTTTTAAAATTGATTCTTTTCAGTTATACATAACAGTAGAATCCATTCTTATATAATTACACAAGCATGGAATATATCTTATTCTAGTTAGGACCCCATTCTTATAGATGTACATGAAGGTGAGATTCACTGTGATGTTCTCATCTATGTACATAGGAAGATGACGTCCGATTCATTCCACTGTCTTTCCTTTCCCTCTCCCTTCCCTCTATTCCCCATTGTCTGCAGGATATTTTTAAAGCCAAAGGTTGTATTCCTTGGACTTCTTCCCCCTTTTTCTGTTCTGTGTTGTTTTCTCAATTTTATAACAGTTAAATCATGGGTACCCTCATATAGAGCAAGGAGCTAATAACCTCTTTTAACTTCTACAGCAGCCCATTGAAGAAGATATTACATTTTAAGCTGTTCTTCAAACCATTTGACCTCCTTTCTACCTACAGGTCTTTTGCATTTGGCTCGCTCTTCTACTCAAAGTGTTTCGCCTCCACATATCCATGCAGTGTCCTCGGAGAGGTCTTCTTGGGACGCTGCGTACAAAATCACTTGTTCTTCCTGTACCTTGCTTCATTTTTCTCCATAGAATGTATCACTACCTGACATGTATCTATTTATCCTTGCTTATCTGCTTCCCCAGCGGACTGTAGGCTACTTGAAGGCCAGACTTTGTGTGGATCATCAATGATCCACAGTAAATGATTGAATTAGTGGACCCATTTTATAGATGAGAACAAGGCTGAGAGTCTGTAGAACTTGTCCCGGTCACTGAGGGGTAAGAAGCAGGGCAAGACTCCACCATGGCTCCACCAGGATCCTATCTCATCCTCTAGATTACCTGCTTCAGATGATTTCCTGGAGTATATCTATGTTCTGCTCATGCTTAAGCCTGTTAGTTAAGGTTGTGGCTGGTAAGTCTAGGCCACTGAGCCAGTCTCTTTCCAGGTCTTCGGCTCTATCTGATGCTGTCACACTTCACACAAATCAAGTATGACTCCATAGGGAAGCCCATGTGCCAGCTGCTCTCTGGACTTCACACCTTCAGCTTGAAGATGTGGGCTTGGGAATGTGGAAGTAAAGTGGGGGGTTATCTCTATCACAGGCCCTGGGTCAGGTCATGACACAGACTTACTTCTTTGCAATGGGATAATAACTAGAACCAAAGGACTATGGGACTTTGGGCGTGTGTTTGTCTACAGATCTATAGTAGAGGACAAAGTTGTACTTTCCTTTGCTCCCTGGGTGGTGGTGAAGTCATTAGATTCTGAACCAGAACTGTCACTGAGGGTACCTGTCATTACAGCAGATCAGCTCCCTTTGCCTAGTTTGCTGCAACTGACTGGGCATCATTAAATCCTTCAGAGGAACAAAGCAGTCAGATGGGAGGGGACAGTGAAATGGAGCGTGATTGGGTTTCTGCATGAGTCTCACTACGTAGTCCTCATACAGGTTCAGAATAACATGGCACTGAGGGATTTATGATAGGGAATCTGCATCCTACACAGCCCATCACAGCCCGCCTCCTGATGCAGCTTGGTAGCAAGTTTGTCGTGTACAATCTTAGCACAATCTCCCAGGCTAAGCAAAATGTTCAGCGGCAGGAAGAATCTATGATGAACATTTACCTGGAGAATTGAACACATAGCTACTGCTGGATTGTTTTGAAATTGTTTGTTTTTGTTTTATTCTGCTTACAGCTTGGCTGTTGGGCTCTGTCTTATACACAGATGCAAACTGCCAAGACTAAAATAGCTGGGGCTGGGCGATGTCACTGGTTGTCTTAATAACTGCTTTCAGTCATTAAGATGCCTGAATTGGATTTATCACCAACGATCGGATCGATTACTTGGTGCTCAACTGCAATCTCTGTCTTTCTGTACCTCCACTTCAGTTATTTCTTTAAGATGGATAGACTGGTAATGTCACCCCCCTGGGAGGTTGGGCTAGAGAGTTCTGCCTGAATAGAGCCTTAGAGATAAAAATAAACTGGGCATATAAGGGGCAAGGGAGCAGAGAAACAGGATTCTTTGTTCACATATCCTCGTGTCTGGGGAGCCTCCCAGCCTGTAGCTGGTGGTGACAGCTCACTTAGAGGGCTCTCCAGCAGGACTCCCTACATTGCTGAGCATAAACATGGTTTCATTGAGGTTTTGGAGATTTCTAGTGCTCTTTGTTCCAGACCTGGTCTGTCTTCCTGCATGAAATTTGTCTTTTTTATGGTAAAAGCCTCTATCAGCCTCGGCAGGTCCATTCTGTCATGATTAGGACAGTCCACTGGAGAAACTAAATTGTCCTTCAGATCAAGTGGCTTGTGTCTCCTGGAGTAGCTACACCAAAACAGTGCGGGAATTACTGGCTCTTCTCCTTTGAATGATGGATGTCCACAGGCTGGTGTTCTAGTGAGTTCTCTAGAACCCTTGTCAACCAGCTTGCCTCCAATGGGACATATTAGGAATCTTTGCTGCGTAATTATGTTATTATTATCCTCATGCTGCAGGACTTCCAGGACCCCAAGAGGCTTCATGTTCCCAAATAAAACAATGTCCCAACCTTGTGTGCATTTGAGTAGCACAGAGCATCCTCTTGCTATAATTTACTTTGTGATTCCTAGCAAAGCTTCTACAGTTTGAGTGAATAGTGTTGGAGCCTTTGGCCACTATAAGAAGATACTAATTATATTTACAAGGATTTGAGTAGAGCTGGAAGCTGCTACAAACATTTCCATTTTCTTCTTTGCAGACCTTCTTCACTCAAGATTAGCCTAGACTAATGGCTAATCTAGGTCCTAGACTTCTGTTTAGTGCCCATATTCCCAAATGTCTTGCCTTACCTGAGTGGACCCCTGCATCGTAACTTGATCCTGGTCACCTAGATTTTTGACTTCTGAAGCAGATTTTGATTCAAAAGTTTCTTTGGATTTTATACTTCTCTTCCTTCCTTTACTGGGATCTATAATTCAGAAACTCTGGGTGAATAACTTGGTTGGAATGGTTTGGCCTCCTGGTCCCCTCCCTCAGCACAGAGCTGTGGATGGTAAACTGAGCAGCATGCTGGGCCTTTCATTAGAAGGAGAGCCTGGTCACTTCCATGCATATTCCTTGACTTTTCAGTCACAGACAAATCTTTCTTTTCTTTTCTTTTCCTCCTTCCTCCTCCTCCTCCTCCTCCTCCTCCTCCTCCTCCTTCTTCAGTACTGGAGGTTGAACACAGGACCTCGTGCATGCTAGGCAAGTGCTCTATCACTGAGCTAGCTACCTTTGCAGCCCTCCTTTGTCTTTTCTTTATTTAAAAGAAAAGAGTAGTCTTCATGATTTTAATTCATTCACTCCAAAGCATGAAAATATTGACTGAAAACAGCCATTTGATGTTCACAAAGCCATTGGAAATTTTTAATGAGCTTTTAAACGTACTTTGGATCACAAAGATTGTGTTTTACTGAATTTGAACAGCCTCATTTGATAGGGGTTAGAAGGTTGTTCTGACAAGTTTTCTTCAGGTTGCATGGAAAGGCAATTGCTTTCCTTGAAGAAGTGGGCAGCTTCCTGTATGTCTGGGAACCAAGGAGGTGGTGATAATTGGAAGAAATCATGTACTCACCACATGCTGGCACTGGTCTAAGTGCTTTAGGATCCATCATCTCATAGGACCTTCGTTCTCCCACCAATGACAAGGGGGTGTCACAGGATGGAGATAAGGCACACTGTTATGGTTTAGATGAGATGTACCCCAGATGCTCATGTGTGAGACAATGCAAGAAGGTTTAGAGGGGAAATAATTGGGATTATGACAGTTTTAATATAAGCAGTGCATTAATCCCCTGAAGGGGATTGACTTGGTGGTAACTATAGGCTGGAGAAAGTGGATCACTGAGCATATGCCCTTGGGGTTTACATTTTGTCTGTGGAGGAAGAAGCTCTCTCTCTGCTTCCTGGTGTCATATTCTGAGCTGTATTCCTCAGCCATACCCTCCTACCATGAGTTCTGTCTCAACTCAGGCCCAGACAAATGGAGTTGGCCATCTATGGATTAAGACCTCTGAAATCATGATCACATGATCACAAATAAACTTTTCTTCCTCTAAAATTGTTCTTGTCTGGTCTTTTGGGTGTAGCAGTGAAAAGACTGACAAGCATACACACACATCTTTATCATCATGTGATTTCTAGTTCTCTATTTGAAGTGATATAGAAATTCATCCAGTTCCTCTTGTCCCATTGTTTAAATCTTATAAATAGCTCCCCATTCCAAAAGTCCCAGTAAGTGTGGTTTTAGAGGAGAAAGGTCAAAAAGAAAGTTTAGGTTCAAGTACCAGCCTGGATACTATGAAGCAGGTGACTATGGACAAGGCAGTTGGCATTTCTGAAGCAGTTAGTGTCCAATTCTTAAGGAACTGGGCCATGTTTTGTGTATGTGCTGATAATCACGACAGTGATGAGTTACCATGGTGGCTACCACTTATTGAGCTTAAATTAAGCGTTTATTACTTTTCACTTACTTCTTCAATAAACCTTGAAGATACATGGGGAAACTAAGGTTAGGAGAATTTAATCATCTTGCCTAAAAGTCACACAGCTTACAAATTACACAACAGAGAATGGACTTCAGTTCTGTTGGATTTCAAAACCCATGTTTCTAATCACAAGTCAGCAGAATGACTCACATGATAATCCTTTGTTCAAGGGTTAAGCGCCTATAGGAGAGATTAAGCCTAAGTGCAATTAAGATTAGTGTCCTTAGATAGACAACAGACATTAAGATACTAAGAATTCAGAAAGTAGAGAGATTGTTTTGATCTGTGAGAACCAAGAAAGTTTTTGTAGGGAAGTTGCCATATTTGGTTATGATTTGAGAATAAGATACACGTGAATATTGTGGTTAGGAAGAGAACTCTTTCCATTCTAGGTCTCTACCAAGTATAATGCTAGAAATTTGTGCAGGGTAGAGTAGAGTATGGAGGAAGAAGGGATTGGTTCAGTCTGGCACAACACATTCTTAGTCGATGAGTATATGAATTAAATATATCTATGTCTGTCTTTGCCTTCTGTATCTATCTACACCCATATCTCTAAACCTCTACCTGTACTTCCACCTTCATCTATACCCCCACTTCCACTTCCACATTCAGTTACACTTCTATTTCCATCTCCACTTCTACTTCCATCTTCATTTCCATCTCCACCTGCATCTCCACCTGCACCTCCATCTTCACTTCCTTCTACATCTCTACCTTCATCTTCATCTCCACCTCTACCTCTACCTCTACCTCCACTTCCATATACCCCTCCACCTGTATCTCCACCTCCACCTCCACCTCTACCTTCATGTTCATCTTCATCTTTACCTCCATCTTCACTTCCATCTCTATCTCCACCTCTACCTGCATCTCCACTTTCATCTCCATCTTTACTTCAACTTCTACCTCCATCTCCATTTCCACTTCCATTTTCATCTTCATCTCCACCTCCATCTCCACCTCCATCTCCATCTTCATTTCTATCTCTATCTCTATCTCTATCTCTATCTCTATCTCCTGTCTTACAGGGCCTGATCTCACTCCCAGGGGTATGTCCCTAAAAGTAGCTCACAAGGATGTATAAATCTGTGTGATGATGTTTTCCACAGCATTGTTTGTATGTGTGGTGATAAGGGGTGAGAGAGCAGAAAAGCATGATGCCCTGGATGAACCCTGCATCCTGCCATTCTGTGATTAGAAGCACACATAGCAACATGTGTACATCTTAAGAGCCAAGTGCTGAGTTGAAAAGAAAAAAATGATACACATTACACAATATTACTTATATAAGTTAAAAAATGTGTACCCAGGTAACAATAGATATTTTACAAAGACACTTGCAAATAAAAAGGTAAATATTAACTCAAAAATATGATTGCTTATGGGTAGAGGATGGGAATGGATAGTGGAAATAAAAAAGAACAGTTAAAACAATCAAAGGTTTGCCCAAATCAAGGATGAAAATATGTCATCAACTAGGAGACATAATTTACCCTCTGAATTGAGATGGGTATCAAGAAAGATTGTACCCTAATGGTGGATTAGAAGCTCACTGGGTGTGCAAGTGATTACATGATCCTTAAACATGAGTCTGTCATCAAGATCTGCACAGTATGAGTAACAAATAAGCTACAGTGCTTTTGCTAACAATGCATGATAATCAAACTTTTATAAACCACTCTATGAGATGGATATTTCTCTATATTATAGGAAAAGAAATAGAAGGTCAGAGAGTTTGTGCACAGAATGCATCCCCTGTGCAGGAGGGTGGAATTGGTATCCTGAGGAGAGGGGCTAGGTAATAAGTCAACAATGCTATGGGTATGCTGACCTTGGGGTGTGTCACTTAGGTAGGTCCCTGGAAGAGGTTGTTCCAGGACAGACACCTTATTTCCCCAAATAACCCTTACCCTTTGTGCCACCAACCACCTGGCACAGTATGCTGGGATTTTCTCATGTTTTCTGAGTGACATGGTAGAACCCTTTGGTGACCGAGGTTATGCTAACTCCCAGGTGGCTGTCCTGGGTTATAGTGCTTTTTCTGCCACATGAGGCTGTCCTCCATTGCTAGGAGACTAGGTCTGTTTGTTCAGAGGCCTAGGGATCCTCTCTTATTTTCATGCCATGGAACTAAACAAAATGAACAAAGTCTGACTGAATAAAATATGGGATAAATGTTGGACAAGTCTCCAGACATCCACTAACCTAGAATCTAGATAATAAAATTACCTAGTAATCTTGCACGTATCATAGTTTGACCTTAAGTTAGTTTCTATGTTTGCTGACCTAAGGGAAGTCACAATAGTCCTGAAATTAGTATCCTTTATAGGTGTAATGGGATAATTGGCCTCAGTTATAAGGATTCCAGGTTTTCAAAAAGCCAGTGTTTCCTCAGGGTGGGTCTGGGTCCCCTTACACAATGGCCCAGCTTCTGTGCATTGCTGATAGGCTGACTTGTAGGTTCTATGTGGTAAGAAAGTAAATAGTGTTGTAGACACCCTTCAGTGGCATCTTTCTTTGCCATGGTCATGGTCAAATCATGGTCATGGTAGGGAAGAGAACCCCTCACTAACTGGTGGTTCACCTTGGGTAGTAAAGCCAGTTCATCAGACAGCATCAACTCATCATGCACCTCACGAGCCCTCAAAAGATAGCTTTTGATTGGCAGGTTGTTAGGTCCACTTCTGAGTTTTCTTTTGAAATCACAATGGTTTCTTCCATTTTCTCTTTTTCATTTTCTCATAGATCCTTTTCTTAAAGAAAAATGTACTCATTAAAAAAGGTGAGAAGATGCCTGCCTAGCATATTCAGTGTTACCAAAGAGACTGCTGTGCTCAAATGCCATGAGCAAGAGAGAGAGCAGTAGGTGATAAGGTCAATGAAGAAAAATAGAGGAAACCAGATAGAAGCTGGTGGCCACTACAAGGATTTTGGCATTCATCTGAGATGGGGAGACCCTGCAAGGTTTAGAGCAGAGAAGTGACATGATTTGGCTTAAGATTTAAACAATGTTGGAAAATAGAGACTCTGTCTTGTCACCTCTGTAAGGCTAGTGTCAGCAGACTCTCTGGAACCTGGGAAATCCCTAATAATTTTGAGTAGAATTGTAGTAACTTACTAAAAACAAACATAAAAACACCAACAACAAATGTAGCACCACCCGAGGTCATTTCTTTTAAAATCTCAGTGTTTACATACTGTCCAGGACACAAGTGCCCACATTTCAGTAGCTCATCTCCTAAAGGATATTCAGTGAAAGCCAGATGCTTCTATCATATAAATAAAACTTTCCAATGCTCATGAGTTCCTGTATCTTCTTCATACCTCTGCCTGACCAGGACTGACTGTCTCTCAACAATTTAGTGTCCAGTCTTCAAGTTGTGAAAAATACTGAGCATATTCACATGTGAATTGTCTTGGTAATCCAGACCATTATTATTGTAATCCCTAGAAAATCATGGAGCTAAAATAGCTTTTTCATTTAGCAAAAAAAAATAAGCTTTTATCCTCTGTCCTCAGCTGACATGCTTTCATGGAGGGCTTGTCTTTGATCTGTTGTCTTTGTTTTTGGTTTATTTGGAATGAGACCCCCCCCCCTCGCCCCATCAAGGCTCTGAGCTCACTAGAGACAAACGTTATGAAGGAAAGCAAATGAAGTTCTGATTGTGAATTCCCATAGTTTCTCACAGCAATTTCAGAACTACTCTTTTGAAAAAGGTCCTAAGTACTTTGGTTGAAAGCCCAGCTGGTGAGTCCTCAAGAGAGACAGGCTGTTTCAGGGCTGGAGTTTTGGGTTTCAAGTCTAAACATATGGGTTTCTGCTCTGGCTCTGCTACCCATCAGCTGGTGACCTCGGGCAAATCAACTCCTCCCTTGGAGCAAAGGAGAAGAAAGAAGCATTCACTGAACCCCCATTCATGAGCTCAGCACTGGGCCAAGCTAACAATGTGTGATAATCTAAACCTTACAGCAATTCTGTGAGATGGATATTTCTCCATCTTACAGGAAAGGAAATGGAAGCTCAGAGAATTTCAATAAGTTGCTCAAAGATGGGTTTTGAAACCAGAATCAGCATGTCACTGAAGACCACACACTTACACTGCCTCTTTCTCACCCTGAGCTTATTTCTCTGGAAGATGAATACATTGGTTATCCTCTAGGGTCCTTCTAGCTCCAAGAATTTATGATTGAATGGGGCTGACTCTGGTGGCGCAGGGATTCATTACATAGCACGGAATTCCACCATGTTCATACCAAACCCTGCTCCTTTCCTGTCCAAGAATTTCCATTCATGAAGGCTGGTGTCTGCCTGCCACCCTGCTCCATGTTCTTTCTTCTTCCTCTCTGCTTCTTCCTAGCAAGTTTTACTTTCATCTCTCAAGCCTGTTCATTCGCCTCTTCTCCTTCTTCAAACACCTCCTTGTTTTTCTCCTATATATCTATGTTTCTTCCTCTTCCAAAAATCCCTGTGCAAACTCACTTTCTCTTTTCCAGGCTTTAATCTTATTTTTATCTGGAAAATTGCCTGGTCAAATAAATTGTTTGAATGGCTTTGGAAAAGTCACCTAACTCTGTACTTCGTTTTCATTTATAAAATAAAAACACTGTATCACACGGTGTGGCATCCCTAGTCCCTTCCAGTACCAACCTGCTGTGATTATAAACAAATATCCAATCCTTTCCTTTCCCCTGTATTCCCTCAACAGCTGTGGGCTTCATTTAGTTTATTGGGTGAATTAGTGTTTCCTATAATACTACTTTGTTTTTATACTTGAATTTTTGCCATGTGCAGCATTTAGGTAGCTTGAACTAGACTGTAAACTCTTGGAAAGAAGGGATCATGTGACTTCCTTCTCCTTAAATACTCCACTCCTATCCTCAGTCCACAGGACTAATCCACCAACTCAGGGGTTATGCAAATAATATCATCAACTATTGAGCATATATGACAGATGAAAAGTCCCAGCCACAGCCTTATTTTTCTGTTCTTGCCATATTCCTGACATTCAGCATTTAAAAAAATATCTTTAGCTACTCATGAGTTTGAGATGTAGGTCTTAGATGTTGACTATTCTAGGAATGGCTCTATTGATACAAACTAACTGAATCTGTATTTATATCCTTAGTTGGCAGAAGAGATTTGGATGAAACTCTCTCTTTGCAATGTTCCTTGGATTTCAGGAAAGAAATTTATGTCCTTTTGGTCTATTAGAATGCACAGCACTTTCAGATTAATCAGAAACTTTTAGGCACCATTAAGATTTAAATATTTTTCTGAATGCTATCATCCATGAGGTCTGATGTTTTCATTGCAGAGGTAGAAGATACCATTTATTTATTTATTCATTCATTCTAAATTTGTCAGACTATGTTTCAGATTTGGGGGTGTGTGTGAAAAAATAAGTAAAACTTGGATTTTGCCTTTAAGAAATACTTGGCCAGCTGGGCGCGGTGGCTCAAGCCTGTAATCCCAGCACTTAGGGAGGCTGAGACAGGAGAATCGCGGGTTCAAAGCCAGCCTCAGCAATGGCGAGGCTGCTAAGCAACTCAGTGAGACCCTGTCTCTACATAAAACACAAAATAGGGCTGGGGATGTGGCTCAGGGGTCGAGTGCCCCTGAGTTCAATCCCTGGTACCAAAAAA
>PVHX01034159.1:0-12511 GCA_004024805.1 Geosciurus inauris | reverse complement strand
TTTAATATGAAGAATTTAATCTGTTTATAATTTTGTGCAAAGTTAGAAAAATTATGATTGTAATAATTTTTTTTTCTATTTGCCTCAACAAATATTTTCAGTGAATAGTGTGTACAGCTTCTGAAAATTTGTTTTTTTCTGTTATGTTTGATAACATGTATTAAAATGCAACTTTTGAGAAAAATAAATAAAAATTAAAAAAAAAAAGAAAAAAAGAAAGAGGGTCATGAGGATTAAGTCAGATTACGCAGGTAAAATGTGAATGGCTCTGTAAGAGCCTCGCTCACTGCCGTATGAGCTAGTGACACAATTGTCATGTGTGTAGAAACTGGAAGGATTCACAGATGCAATCAGCAGCAACTGCTATCACAAGAGAGCACAAGAAGGGAGGTTCGCCTTCTGTGGGAAGCATTTCCGCATGATTTGAATTGTTTTCCTAAGTATATGTCAGTTTTACATCCGAAAAATAAAATTCCAGAGGGTAAAAGTGGTCCTGGTGTTATAAAGAGCACACTGTGTGCTGCTATAGGAAAGTGTTAAATCTGCAGTGCAGACGCAGAGCCAGCAGGCTGTGTGTGGTGGGAATCCTGTGAAGCAGAAGAACCTTCTAGAAAAGGAGAGAAACAAGGGATCTGGTCGAGCTGAGCTGGGAGCCCTGGCTGGAGAGGTCAGGAAAAGGCTGTCCAGGAGTGACTGTGCAAGGGAACTGGAAGCGAGGCTTATTTTTTCTAGAACTTTCCTTCTCTTATCTCTTCAGGCCTCCTCCGCTCCCCACAAGAGACTCTCTCCTCAGGAGATATGAGAACACAGGAGGGGTGGAAAGAGCAAGCCGGACTTTGGGAAGGGAGATAAGCTCGGGCTGCCTGTCCTGACCATCTTCTTCCTCCCCCACCTCCCAAATCTAAGTGCTACCCAAGTGATCTTTCCAGAGAAAGAAGTTTCTAGAGGGTTTGTTCTCTCCTGCTGATGCAGCGAAGCAGCCCAGAATTCCTGCATGGCATGCTAAAACAACTTCATCAAATCCCACTTCAACGAGCTGCTGTGCTGTGCAGGAGAACAGCTCAGGCTGCGGCTGCTGTGGCCCAGGGCAACCCAGACATGCACGGAGGCTCGGGGCCTGCGCAGGCGCCGGTGGGACACTACCAACCTCCAGAAATAAAGCAGGGACCAAAACTTGCTGAGCAGGTAACTGGTGAGCCCACAAGCTGTGCCAGGGTTCCGGGCACGGTCCTTGCCATCAGGGGGCATGTGAATTTGAGGCAGAAAAAGGTAGTGATGTATGATAAGAGGCCACACAACTGCTCATGAAATTCTGCTTGCTTAGAATCTAGTGTGGTTTGGATGTGAGGCGTCCCCCAGAGCTCATGAAAGAAAGTTCAGAGAAGTGGTTGGGTTATGAGAGCCTTAATCTAATCAGCGCATTGATCCACCAGTATGGATTAACTGGGTGGTAGGGTGAGGCTGGAGGGAGTGGGTCTTTGGGGTGTGCCTTGGGGGTCTATATTTTCTTCTTGGTGAGGGAGCTGTCCCTCTGCTTCCTGGTAGCCGTGTCTTAAGCTGCTTTCCTCCATCACACTCTTCCGCCATGATGTTCCGCCTCACCTTGGGTCCAGAGCAATGGAGTCAGCTGTCTACAGACAGAGAGCTCTGAAATTATGAGCCCCAAATAAGGTTTTCCTCCTGAAAATTGTTTTTGTCAGGTCTTTTGGTCACAGTGGTAGAAAGGCTGACTCAAACACTGGTCATGCTCACAGAGGTTAGTAGTCTTCGTTTCATGATGTGTGTACTCTGTTCATCTTATTCTAGTTTGCCTTTGTGTCAGCAAAGAAGCTTAAATGGTATGGTTTATAAGCAGGTCAGACTCTCAGGTAATTTATCTATGAAAATAAGGAAGCAATAACAGAGCCAGGTGTGGTGGAGCCAACCTGTAATCCCAGCAGCTCAGGAGGTTGAGGCAAGAGGATCACAAGTTCAAATCTAGCCTCAGAAACTTAGTGAGTCCCTAAGTAACTCAGTGGGACCCTGTTTCTAAATAAAATATATTTTAAGAAAAGGGCTGGGGATGTGGCTAAGAGTTTAAGCACCCCTGGGTTCAAACCCTAGTACCAAACAAACAAACAGTAAACAGGACCCTGGAATCTGTTCACATATTGGGATAGTTAATTTTACATGTCAACTTGGAGGACATTTGGGGATGAGATTACCATTTAAGTTGGTGAACTTTGGGTACAGCAGATTACTCTTCATTATCTCAGTGGGTCTCATCTAATCAGTTGAAGGCTTGACTGACCCCCAAAATACCAGCCTCCCACAAGAAGAGGAAGTTCTCCCGAAGACTGCCTTTGAACTTCATCTACATCATAGATGTAGATGTAGACCCAGGAGAGGGTCTCTGCCTACTAGCCCACCCTGCAGATTTGGACTTGCTGGCTTTCTAGCCTCCAAATCCCATGAGCAAATTTCTTTTTTTCTTTTTTAAAAAAATTTTTTTTCTGGTACCAGGGATTGAACTCAGGGGCACTCAACCACTGAGCCACATTCCCAGCCCTATTTTGTGTTTTATGTAGAGACAGGGTCTCACTTAATTGCTTAGTGCCTCACCGTTGCTGAGGCTGGCTTTGAACTCACAGATTCTCCTGTCTCAGCCTCCCAAAGTGCTGGGATTACAGGCGTGCGCCACCGCGCCCGGCTGAGCAAATTTCTTACAATAAATCTCCTATCTGCACAAACATACACACCCTATTGGTTTGGTTTCTCTGGAGAACCCAATATAGGGTTTTGTTCTGTTTTGTTTTGTTTTCTGTCTGCCTTTTTCACTCATCTGGGATTCTGAAAAACGCTACCAAAGAAGTGATCCCTTCCCACAATTTGCTAAATAAATACCGTCTTAGAGCTGAAAGCCTGAGAAGAAGCTAATTCTGCGGTGGTTTAGTACATCACACCGCACCCTCTGAGGGAACTATTAATCAAACAGATGCAATAGTTGTGTGGAAATGCAAAATGTGTGGAAACATAAGGATATTTAAAACTGAATGTTAGGTGGAAAATGCAGGAAAAATTACATGCAAATAGTAATAACTATGGGATATGTGTTATGAAGACAGATTAGACAGAAGTTCAATAAAGCAAAAATGATCATCTGGGATGATAGAGCACTTATTGACCTAACAGTTGTACGTTGAGCATCTACTCTGTGTCAGGCACAGTTCTCAGCCCTGTGAAGAAACAATTGTGAGTTTTGTTTTTTATTTTAATCTCTTTGAAAACTTACTTAATATCCACTAGGAGAGCAATAATCGAAAGGATGGACAATGACAGATTTTAACAAGGATGCAGAGAAATTGGAAGGCTCACGTGTAACTGGTAGGAATAGGAATGTGGTGGTCTCTTTGGGAAACAGCTTGGCAGTTTCACAAAGAGTTAAGACTGGAGTTCCTGTTTGACGCAGCACCTCCAATGCCAAGTGTGGGCCCCAACAAGTAGAAACACGTGTCCACCCAGAAACTTGGATGTGAACATTCATAGCAGTGTTGTTCATAATAGCAAGCAATGTCCATCAACCTATGGATGCCTAAACTTCGTGTTAGGTCCCCTTGATGGAATATTATACAACCATGAAAGAAGCAAAGTGCTAATCCACGCTGTAGTATGGATGAACATGCATCAGGCTGAGAGAAGACAAACACAAAAGACCAGGTATACGTTATTCCATCTCCATGAAACGTCCAGAAGGGGCAGATCCAGAGCAGAAAGTTGATTAATAGTTGCCCTGAGCTTGTGGGGCTGGGGCTGGGGAGGAGACTTCGGAGTGCCTGCTGATGGGCAGGGGGTGTCTTCTTGGTGGTCATGAAAATATTATGGAATTGATGGTAATGATTGTACAACTCAGTGACTAAAGACCACTGAGCTCTGAAGGGTTTGTTTATACTAGTAAATAATACAACAATAAAGCTATTATTAAAAATTGCCTAATGGTGTTGTTCTGTTGCTTTTCTAAATAAAATGTGTGCTTCATGTTTTCTTAAAAAGCAGCTTGCCTGCTTGTCAAGTTTATGTCTGGTTCCTTGATAATGGTGACATGTCCTCTATTTATTTCAGCCAAATCCTCAGAAGGCTGTCCAGGCAGGTGCCAGGTGCAAAGCAGAGACGCAACAGAGAAAGGGGCCCAGCTCTCTCTCCCACGCCAGGACTTCAGGACAATAGTCCTTTTATACTCCAGTCAGCCTGAGCAGCCTGCAGAGAAAGTCTCCGTGCAGGAGCTGAAGGTGTAGAAAGCAGGCCTGTCAGCTGAGTGTGAGGTTAGACAGCAGTGGACAGGAGGACGGCAGCCGTTCTGTGACTGTTCAGTCCTATGTGAACCCTGGAGAGCGTCTACCATGAGCTCATTCCACAGGGAAAGGGACGAGGCTGGGAGAAGCCATGCAGTCTGCTCAGGTCACGGAGCCAGTGGGGTGCAGCTGGACTGCAGCTCGGGGCCAGTCCGCTCTGGAGCTGCCTTTCAGGCTTGGGTGCCCCCCTCCTCTGTGACCCCAAGTTCCACTGGGCCACAGCCAGGAGATGCTGGTGTTTATGTGAGAGGGGACGCCACCTTATGTTTTAGCCCCTGGAGCTGTGTTCCCGTAGGTCCCATCCACCTGAGGCCATAGGCCAGATCAGATCCCGGGGCCTGGGTCCCAGGAAGACCCTGATACCCACCGTGCATGTGACTTGGGGGCATCGTCGTGTCTGTTTCTGCAGCCTGGAGCCTTTGTGGTCAGTCCTCGAGGCCAGGCCCCTCAGCCCTCTGGCTTGCGTAGGAGCGAACGACAGCAGCTGCCACCTGGACGGAAAGTGCGTCCTCTCACATGGGTCACCTCCTGACCCCCAAAGTGGATGCTGTTAGTACCCACTTTGTGCAGATGGGGAAACCGAGGCAATGCAGGGGAAGTAATTCATCTAGATCATCATGGAGGGATGGAGCCAGGACCCTACAGAGACGAACCCACTTCAGAACCTAGGGTGCTGTCACTCTAGCTCTGTGGTGTTGACTGTGGATGACCAGAGGCCTGGGGCTGTCACCACTGGGTTCCAGATGCCCTCGTGGATGCTTGGGACACAGCACAACTCAGCAGGTACCATGAAATGACAGACTGACTGTCACGGCTCTGTGACGGATGCTTTGGAAGAGCTGTCACCTGCAGGTCCCATTCTCTCACCCTCTCTCTGGAGCTCACCTACTTCTTTTCCTTGACACCATTTGTGGGGAGCAGTGCTGAGTTCATAGCCTCATGAGCCGCAGCTCCACGGAGCCTGTTCCCATGCCGGCTGCCTCGGGATCCTGGGCGCTGTTTTTGGGTCATTCATTTCCCCCGTGTGGCACTAATGGCTGTTCCAGACCCCTCCTGGGACCTGGACTATTTTGCATTTGTAAGTCACCACCTTTATGCAAAGGGCCTGGGGCTTGGAGTGTGCTGCAACTACCCGACCACCCTCTCTGCTGGAGACAAGTGTCAAGTCTCCTTCACCAGAAAATAGAAAGCTTGTGACCAGCAGTGTGACATTGAGAATGTCCTTGTGGCACCGGATGTTCATGCAGGACCCCAGTGAGGCTGCATGTGTGAAGCAATGCTGGGGGTGGGGGAGGCAGGTTTTTTTTTTATTCCAAGGATTGTTCTGCAAGAGTTTTAAAGTAGGGTGGGGGAACGAAAAGGAAGTGCCCTTGTGTGGGGACAGGCAGGACAGGAAGGAAGAGAAAGGCTGGGGGCTTGGAGACTCTGCCCTTCCACAGCCCCACCCATCATCCTGCCCTACCCTAGTCACACTCAGCAGGATGGCAGGCAGAGGGAAGTTTCCAGAACCACAGTTCACCCCCAGGTCCCTTCCACAGCTCTGCTCTCACAGCATTGCTATGAGAAGGTTGTTACTGATTTATGTTGTAGTGTGGGAAACTGATGCTCAAGGAAACTATGTGACTTGGCCAGTGTCACTGCTGAGTGACCAAATCATCAATCAAGTCTAGGTTTGTCTGTGGCCAGAGCCGCCCTTCTGCCTCGGCCACCTGCATGCTGACCATGAAAGACATCCAAATCTGTGACCATGACCATGAGGACCTCTTTCATATCCTCTGGCCTTTTTGTTATTTGGGGGATTCTTCTGGCTGCTCCCCCTTGGGATCCAGTAAGTAAAACCCTTTCAAATGACAGAACAGAGCGCTCACTTGCAGGAAAAAGAATTCTCCATGACGCACGACCTTGGGGAGGAGGGATGCCCCTGAAGGTGACTGCGGGTACCATGAAAGGTAGGCCCTCGGTGGGGAGGAGGAGAGGGCCCCACAGAGCTGGCCGGAGATGTGAGTCATCCGGGGCACTAAACCACCAGTGGGGGAAGCCCTGGTGTTTGTTTGTTTCCATGGCTACCTAGCCAGCCAGTTGCCCGCCAGGGCAGCCTTCATTTCCTCTGTGATCCTGTGTGCCCCGGGCGGCACTTTCACTAGTCAAATATTTGCTAAGTATTTCCATGTGCCCTTATGTGGTCAAGATCAGGTTCTAAATTTTTGCTACACGCACATCTGATAGAGCACTCATCTCCAGGATATATAAAGAACTCAAAAAACTTAACACCAAAAAGCCAAACAACCCAATCAATAAATGGGCTAAGAAGCTGAACAGACACTTCTCAGAAGATATACAATCAGTCAACAAACATATGAAAAAATGTTCAACATCTCTAGCAATTAGAGAAATGCAAATTAAAACTACTCTAAGATTTCATCTTATGCCAGTCAGAATAACGAGAATACAAACAACAAGTGTTGGCGAGGTTGTGGGGGAAAAGGCACGCTCATACATTGCTGGTGGGACTGCAAATTGGTACGACCAATCTGGAAAGCAGTATGGAGATTTCTTAGACAACTTGGAATGGAACCACCCTTTGACCCAGCTATCCCACTCCTCGGTCTATACCCAAAGGACTTAAAAACAGCATACTACAGTGACGCAGCCACTTCAATATTTATAGCAGTTCAATTCACAATAGCTAAACTGTGGAACCAACCTAGATGCCCTTCAATAGATGAATGGATAAAGCAACTGTGGTATATATATACACAATGGAATATTACTCAGCAATAAAAGAGAATAAAATTATGGCATTTGCAGGTAAAATGGATGGAATTGGAGAATATGCTAAGTGAAGTAAACCAATTCCCAAAAACCAAATGCCAAATGTTCTCTCTGGTAAGTTGATGCTGATACATAAGGGGGGAGAGGACACGGGAAGAATGGAGGAAATTTGGTCAAAGGGGAGGGAGGAGAGAAGGGGCATGGGGATAGTAAAGATGGTGAAATGAGATGGACATCATAGCCCTAGCTTCATACATGACTGCATATATGATGTGATTCTACATCATGTACAACCAGAGAAATGAAAAGTTGTGCTCCATCTGTGTGTACACTCCATCATGTGTGTACAATGAATCAAAATGCATTCTGCTATCATGTATGCCTAAGTAGAATAAATAAACTAAAAAATGAACACAGACATTTAGATAAAACATTAAAAAAAAAGATCAGGTTCTACTGCTTATGAGACATGGACACACACAGCTGCCCAAGACTTGGTGATTTTTCTCTCACATCCAAGTCTCCAGGTTGGCCTTGCAGGGCAAGTGGAGGCCCTTGGTACCACCAGGGACTCTGGCTCCTCTGTCTCCCTGCTCTTCCTTCTAGCTGGGGCTTCTTTTCTCAAAGTCACCTCGTGGTAGAGGAGGCTGCTGGAGCCCTTGGAAGGAGGAGAACAAACAGAAGGTGAGGAAGGAGGCTTTTCCAAACAAACCAGCTTTTCAAGAACCACCTCCTGAGGAACCCCAAATCATGTTTCCACCTGCTTCTCCTTGGCTAGTGTTTGTTCACTTGCCCACATTTCAGGGGTAGCTGAGAAATACAGCCAGATTTTGAGGATTGCTGGACAGCAATTTGCACATTTAAACACAGGGACTTACTAATGGAAGTTTGGTTGTTCTAATAGGCAGAAGCCCACAGGCTAAATCTGGCCACAGGATGGTTTATCAATAAAGTTTTATTGGTGCACAGCCAATATCATTTGCCCACATATTTTCTATGCCAATTTTTGTGTTACAACAGCAGAGTTAAGTATCTGTGATGACCTATGGCCTGTAAAGACTAAACTAACTCATTATGTGACACTTTGTAGAAAAGGCTTGTTAACGCCTAGAATAAGCAAGGAGCAAACAGCAATTTGGGGACAAATAGCCCGCTGCTAGGCTCTGTGCTTTGCATAAAGCAGCATGGACGTGGGTCCTATCATCAGGGGGCCCACAGCCTGGGAGACCAGACAGCTACGTCAACCACTAAGCACATCCTGTGTGAGGAGAGGAGCTCTGTTCAGGGTGCTGGACCGCCTCAGGCAGACTGAGCAGAGAGAGCTTCCTAAGTGAGTCTGGAGGACAGGGAGCCAGGAAAGAGGGAGCCAAAGGGATTCTGAGCAGAGCGGAAAGCACATGGAAGGACCAAAGCAGTTAACTATGTCTTCTACCCACAGGGTGTCGCCCATCCTGGAGCCCCCTGAGAGGTGCCCCTGTGCCTGCACAACCTTGCACCAGTGTGTGCTTAGCCTGCATCTCACAGGGCTCTTCAAACACTCGGGAGTTTGCTACTTCCACTACTGTCATCCGCAGTGTCATTACACCGATTCCTGGGACCCCAGGCCAAAGAACCAGAATAGTGGTGGGGGGAGGAAGGGACCCTGAGTGCCACTTCCAAGTTTAATCATCAACAGATAAAAGCAAGGACTTTGGATTAAAAGTCCAACCCCACTACTTTTTATCTTGCAGAAACCTGACCAAGTGGCTTAATTTTTCCAAGCTTCATTCTTCTTGACCCATAAACACCGTGAGGGCATTGTGACTTGTATGGGGTTTCCCAACCTGGATGCCATGGATCATTCTTTACTTTTGGAGGCTGCCTGTGCCCTAAAGGGTGTCCAGCAGAATTCAAGGCCTCTACCCACTGGGTTCCAGCAGCAACACTGAATTGTGACAACCCAAACTGTCCTCAGACATCGCCCCATGACCCTGGGGGAGCAAAATCACCCCTGCTTGAGAATAGATGAGTTAGCAGTAAGGATTAAATGAGATAATGTATTTCATTATCTCATTTTAATAATGAGTGTGCTTAGTAAGAGTGGTAATTATTTCTACTAGCTTCATTCGTGCCCAGAAAATATACTGAAAGAACTCACAGGCCCGAGGAAGAACAAACCCCTCACAGAAATGATTTCTGATCTGAGGCTGGCAAACCCAGGAAAGGAACTCAGTCATGATAAACAAAATTCTCTGTTCTCCCACCTGTTGCACATCCTCCTTATGTTAGGAATGCAGGCTATGGGGTTTCCAAGTGCGCTGGGAGACATCTGTTGGTTCTGCTTACTCCTGCGCTGCTCGGTTTAGCTCTGAGGGAAACACCCGGCCTAGGTCACCCCTGTGCCTTGTGGGAAGCTGACCTTTCCCGTGGGAATCACAGGAGAGAGGCTCATGTCCCCTGGGGAGTCCGTGCTCCTGGCCACAGTGACAGGGCTGCAGCCACAGCCCACTCAGGGAACTCCAGGGATCGTCTTGGTTAACGTGATGATGGCCTACCCTTCCCACTGGACTTGACCTTGAGAGGTCATGAGATCTGCACTGCAACTGAGAAGGGAGGTCAGGTCTAAGAGTAAGGCCGACCTGGGGTGAAGAGAGAACTCAGCAGAGGCATGGGAAGGAGCTGAGTCCTGAGCCCCTGTACTTAGCAAAGCCTCGGAGCCAATCCGTGTGCTGAGCTGATGGATTCCATTTTTGCTTACATCTGTATGGGCTAGTTTTTCTGTCTCTTGAAACCAGAAGACCCTCAACTGATACTTGGTCTTGACCATATCAAGGGTAAAATGCTTTATGTGTGTCCTCACATATTTTCAAAAATAGGCTTTGGACGGTTGGGATGCTGCGGGTGATAAATAACCAACGACCCATCTCCAGTGGCTGAGCAATGTGGGACACGCCCTGGCTCTTCCTGAAAACGCCCAGGCGATGTCTGGACCTCTTGCCTGGGCTCACTGCCCACATTAAACATCACCTTTTAGTGACACCTTGCCCTTTCTTCCATTGGATATCAGTACTGCTTCAGAATCTGCTTATTTATGTAGTAGCCTCCATGTCACTGCCATTAGAGCTGCTAAGGTCAATTTTTCATGCCAGACCATGAGGGCAGAGACCAAATCCAACATCTTTCATTTCCCTCCATGTAGCCTTGTACTCAGTGGGGCTCACTCTTTATTTTTTTTAAGTTTGTTCCTCACATAGGAAAAAGGGTTTCCAAGCCAGCTTGCGAAAGAAGTCCAGGGTGTCTGAATTATAGTTCTCGACTGACAGTGGACTCCCTCCTCCAAACTCAGTGCTGATGTGGCCCTCTCTGAACCTCAGTTTGCTCATCAGCAGAATGGAGATGACAGTGTGATCCACCATTTACGGTAATTCAGAAAAAAAAAAAAAGCAAAGTAATGCCTATAAAAGTGTTTTCTGCAGGCCTAACTCATGGCAAGTGCCCAGCAGTCAGTTGTTACAGTAATGGCTCTTTTTAACCGGCGATATGTGCGTTTGGGTGAAGGGGATGAATCTGCCAAGGCTACAGCTCCTTCATGGTGAAGGACCACAATACCTGCCTTACCAGGATGTTGGGAGTAGCAAGGAAGGCCTTGGCACCAGGAGGTGTCCACACAGTGTGGCTCCTCATTCCAACATGGAGAGAGGGAGGATGCCCTCCATTCCCTAGCCCTCCCACTGGCTGAAGAGGAGCTTGGGAACCTGCAGGTCTGTTGTGTTTTTTTTTTTTTTTAAATATATTTTAGTTATACATGGACATAGTGTCTTTATTTTGTTTACTTATTTTTATGTGGTGCTGAGGATCGAACCCAGTGCCTCACATGTGCAAGGCAAGTGCTCTGCCACTGAGCCACACCCTCAGCCCTGCAGGTCTGTTTTGATAGACAGTTGGATGTTCTGGCCAAGAAATCCTGCCCAGGCTTCTAGTGACTGCTGCCTGATGCGTTGGCCACACGAGGCCACCCTGTGGTTCCACGTCCTTCAGTGTTGACCACATGGGACTTTCATGTGGATGGCAAGGGGAAGCTGCGGGGGGAGCAGGAGGGAGCAGTGAGCTGCAGCAGACGTCTGTGTCTGGGCAGTGCCACCACAGCCAAGGCAGGGGACTGACGCATTTTTAAAGATACTGACTTTTCTTCCCCTTCGGCTGTTTCCAGTGTCCCTGATGGGCTGTGCTTCCTGGGTTGCAGGTTATTGCTGAGGATGTCAGTTGGCACATTTGGAAGCTTCTAGACTGAAGAAGCTTCCTAGCCTGAAAACCCTCTTGGTTCACAGATGGTGGTTTGGGCATTGGTGGGTGCTTAGGGGATGGGAGATGCGTTTCAGTTAGGAGAATGGGCAGGGTCGGACCAGGCAGAGCGCCCGTCCTGGGATCTTGAATATTTGGTGATTGTCCAGAGCCAGCCAAGTCTGCCTGGGGACAGGAGCACCAAGCGTGACTGTCAGCCCCTCTTTAAGGTCCTTGCATTCAGGTTAGGGGTCATGAGGTTGTTCTCTAATTTTCCTGTTCTCTAATTTTCCTGTCGCATGTGGAAGAGGGGCTCAGAAAAGGTTGGAGTTGGAAAGGGCCAAGGTCTACCCACTGGGCCTGCTGACCATGGGCATCAGGAGTATCTGGGATATTGGATCAAAAGTACAGATTATCGAACCCCACCTTGCCCTGCTCAGCCAGGCCTTCTGAAGCAAGGTCAAGGCCATCTTCAAGTGATTTTTTTTCCAAACTGGGGACTGCACTCTCCCACTGTGCTATGTTCCGCACCCCCAGGTGATTATTAAAAAGCTTAAAAACGGATATCTTCTGCTCTTATCCATCTCACTTTTTGTACTCAAAGGAAGCCAGAGAAGCAAAGTGACTGCCCCAAGTCCACACAGCTGGTTTGCAATGTGCAATGACTAGATCATCACATCGAGGTGTCTTTAGAACCGCATGCTGATTTATATACCATCACTAAGTGTTTTCATCTGATTTTTTTTCAGTCTCTACATGAGGAAATAGACTTATTTGTTTTCATGTGATGAGAAAATGCTGTTTTTATTTACATTTCTATGTCAGCAGTTAGACAAGGCCTCCTCAAGAAAGTTACTATTAGCCTATAAAGCATCTTTCGGCAACTTAGTAGAAGGCACTCTTTCTTCCAGGGGTTGGGAGCCTGTCCTGTATGACCAGTGTGCAAGCTGGACTTTAGCCCCTACTCCTGGTGGAATGGCCGGGGGCAGTTTACAACCTGCACAACTGTGCATGACAGTCCTGCTCTCAAAGATGAGGAACTTGTACTTTGGTTTGGATTCCTCAGGGCTCAGTCTACAGCTGAGTTTGCAAGGGTTCAAGAAATGTAGTTGAAATGAATTGCTCAAGGCTACATGATTTATTGGTAGCAG
>PVHX01034158.1:0-12534 GCA_004024805.1 Geosciurus inauris | reverse complement strand
TGTGGCAAAAATTTGCTCCCAGAATGTAGGCTCTCTGTTCACTTCATTGATAGTTTCTCTTGCTGAGAAGAAGCTTTTTAGTTTAAGTCCATCCCATTTATTGATTCTTGCTTTTATTTCTTGTGCTATAGGTGTCTTGTTAAGGAATTTGGGGCCTAATCCCACGTGATGAAGATTTGGACCTACTTTCTCCTCAATTTGACGCAGGGTCTCTGGTCTAATTCCTAGGTCTTTGATCCACTTTGAGTTGAGTTTTGTGCATGGTGAGAGATAGGGGTTTAGTTTCATTTTACTGCATATGGATTTCCAGTTTTCCCAACACCATTTGTTGAAAAGGCTATCTTTTCTCCAATGAATGTTTTTGGCACCTTTGTCTAGTATGAGATAGCTGTATTTATGTGCATTACTCTCTGTGTCTTCTATTCTGTACCATTGGTCTACATGTCTATTTTGGTGCCAGTACCATGCTGTTTTTGTTACTATTGCTTTGTAGTAAAGTTTAAGGTCTGGTATTGTGATGCCTCCTGCTTCACTCTTACTCCTTGATTTTGATACTGTGCGCAAATGGTGGATTCAAATGATTTCTTCCAAGGGTGTCTCTGATTTCTGTTTTATAAATAGAAGTGAGATATTTGAGTAACTAAAAATCAGTTAGTGTTAATTAAATCAGTCCTGAGACCCAAATCCATCTACTGATATTCTCTTATTTTTCAATGAAGAGTGACAAGGAGAGCTTTCGCTAAAACCAATGCAAGATGGTTGTGATTGGAACAAAGGGAGGAGAGCTCCAGTGTCCTGGGCAGCTTAATAAGCTGTAGAATTGTCCTTTATTTGAGCCTATCATTTAGCAAACAAACCTGAATTTCTTTAAGGTACACTATTACACTTCATTAGCTGAAGGAAGTTTATAACAAGTATTTGTTGAACACCTACCATATGTTCAGTGCTGGATGACATGCTATAGGATTCAAGAGTATGCTCTAGTTCTTCTATCTCTTAAAGAAACCTCTTAAAGACTTCATTGGGGCTCATGGGATTAAACACAGATCAACAATATTGTGTGTAATTAAGTATTTAGATCAATGATTTTCAACCTTATTGACATTAACAAATTCTTTTTAATGTTAGATACTTTACAAATATTCATCAGAATTGGTTTTGATAGTTATGTTGTAGTTGTAGATGTTAAGAGCATTACAGGAAAATTGTAATTAGTACTCATAATTAGGAAAATACAGAATGGCAAAAGACAAGTGTGAATTATTTTAAATGAAGGTGTATTTTGTTTATCACAGTAGTGTCCACTTAGTTTTGGAAAATAACACATACATCGGAATGATATATAATTTAGCATGTGCTTTTGTGCTTATGAGGATCCATAGATCCATGAATTCTCCCTCTTCTCTACCCTATGCCGTGGGTCTTGTCCTGAGACAATGATCCACTGTGCTGGAACATAAATACTGTAGGAATCCAACTGAAGAAGGCTGGCATTGTCAGAGCCAACACAGAGCCCCCCGATGGGGCTTAAAGTATTTAGCCTTAGGTTGGAGAAGGCCAGCATGTGCCTAAGGAAAGCCACAGAGATGAAGGAATGGGGTAGGCAAATTGAGAGACAATGAGAAGCCAAAGCTTGTCACAAGAGAAAGCTGTGTTGGATAGCTAGAAAAAAATAAAAATTGGTTAAATGAGGCAAATAGAGATTATGGAGATTCTTAAAACCCAAACAGAGGAGCTACAAATTTCTATTAAGGCAAAGCACTGGACCAGGATTTAAAGTACTAGGTTGTAATCCTGGCTCTGCTAATTATTAGGCTTCAGCGAGTTAAATGTTGGTGACTCAACTGTCATCATTGGTACAACTGGGATAATAATACATACCTCTCGGGGAGGAGAGCATCTGTGAAATTTCCTAGTGGGCTTTCTGTCTATTGGGGCTGAATCTGAAATAGAGAACTATCTAAGATTATTGAGCAGGGAATCAGCATGATGAAAGTGATATATTAAAGAAGATTAATTTGGCAGCTATGTTCAGGTTGGATTAGAGTCAGGGAAGCCAATGAGAAAACTGTCCCAGTGATCCAGACTCAAAGACTGTGAAAACAGGACAAAAGGGGTTGAGGTTAAAATTGATTGGATTTTTAGTTTGATAAGGTATAAGGGATGAGATGAATCAGAAATTATTTTGAGGTTTAAAATAACTAGTAAACATGGAAGAACGGTGAAAACACTGAAAAAGAAAAGGAAAATGGAGGGAAAGCTGAATTGGAGAAAGGGCGTTAAATATGAACATGGTGAGTAGCTTGGGAGAATCAAGTCAAAGTAGTCATCAGCTCTACACTCAGGACCACACAATGGAGTAAAGGTGAAGTTTGTACTAGAGATGGCAAGGCAGGAGTCTGAAGTCCCATGATGATAGCTGAGCTGTGGAAAAATGTGTCATTTCATAGAGATTATAAGCAGAAAGAAAAACCAGGGACCTTAGAATAAGCTCATGTGGTACTCTCTTGAGAAATTATTGTAAAGGCTGCTTGATTCATTATTCTGTGACTAATAAAATATGGAATTAAATTTAAATCATCATATGGGGGTGCTTATAATATGTTTTTGTTTGTTTTAGAATTCAGATGGGCCAAAGGTATGCAAACATGCCATTTTTTTCCCTCACAGGAGAATGACCAGTGGCTTATTTATAACCCTCTTCTCAAAGTGAGGTCTTAAAAGAGACTCCACTTGGGTTGTTTTTTCCTGAGTTATAACAGGGAAGTATGATGACATTGCTGGGAGACTGAGCCATGGAACAGGCATGCTACCAGTGGTACACATCTGGTTTTCAAAATCCTTCATGATCTGACTCCTTTCCAGCATTATGTGTCATGGCTCAGCTCCCTCCAGCTGCACAGATTTGGATTCCAAAATGCCAAGTCTTACGTCAGCTCTGAGCTCTTGCTTTTACTTGGAATGCCCTTCTTCTCTTCAGGTCCTCTTCTTTTGAAATGCTATCAGACTTAGCCCCAGTGTCTCATCGCGAGACTGCTCCTGAATTCCACCTTCACTTGCGCTTCCACCTCTGAGATGCACTTCTTCCCGACAACTGCCCATTATCATTGTTCGGTTCCCCCCACAACTGCCAGCTCCAGACAGCAGTGATGTGTTTGACTCAAGGGCCCGAGTCCCTCATGTTACCATTTGCCAAATTGAAAACACAATGGTGTTTTTCCTAGCAACATTGTAGTGAATCAAAAGGGAAGAAAAGCAGCCTTTGGAAAGCAGGTGAAAGATGAGCCTTCTGTCTTAGTGGGAACCTGAAGTAAGCAGGAGGAGCTAGTGGGGGTAGGTAATAGCCATTTCTGCAGGTGGCCCAGGAGAAACAGATAGGAGGTTCTTGGGGAATAAATATGGAAGTCTGACTTCCTGTGAAGCCCTGTATCTCTGAGGTTAGAAGCAAGGGATGTTACTCCTCCATGGAGTTTTTAGGTAATGTAATTTTAGAAGTGTGACTCAGCAGGGTGGCCCAGCTATATAAGAAGTGAGCAGTAGGTTATAAGGGCCTAAGTGAGGCAGTGAGGCGTTGTGGAGTGAATCAAAAGGAAGAAGGTCCACTCTATGCGCAAAAGGTGAATATTTATCATTTTAAACTTTAAAACGGTCTGGAGGATATGGAGCAAAGTAATGGGATTATTTTGGAAAGGAGAATATTCATCTCAGACTTGATTAATCTTGTCTCTCAAATTCTCAAGTGAGTAATAACCTATCACATTTGGTTACAGGGACAGAGCCTTCAATTAACCAGAGGGTGAACATTTAAATTTGATTAAGTAAGGTGACTTGTAATAATACAGGCAATTAGCCTGTCGAATGTACAGGCGGAGGAGGGGGAGGAACAACGCTGCATTTTGAAGGCTGGTTTTAGTGATTTTTAAGATAATACCTGATACTTTGTAGCACTTTTCAATTTACAATGTTCCTTCATCTTCATTACCTTGTTTGAGGCTTACATTCCCCTGCTGGGCAGGTAAAGAAAGCCATGCTCACACCTGGACGCCCTGTGTTCCTTCCACAGCACCCTGCTACCGCTCTCATGAATGTGAAGATAGATCTACTTTAGAGTTTTTAGCTGTCATTCAAATCATACCTGATGATGTGGTTTGATATTAGCTATTTGAACACATTTTGTTTTATTTACGTGTGTAACTATTCCACGTAGAGTGTGACACAGTGTGCTGTGCGTGGTATATATACACTAATATTTGGGAAACAAATGAACTCAAGCAGTCTTTTTTGGCATCTCAGTGTTTCTAGAAGTTACCTGAGAGGCAACTGGGTGGAGGAATGGAGGTGTATGCCCAGAGGAGAAAGATGGAAGGACCGGCCTGCTAGACTCCAGCCCTTTGTCCTCAGCAGCTCTCTTGTTTCATTCTAGCACCTTAGAATATCTATATACTTAGAGATGGGATCTTCAAAGAGGTAATTACATTAAAATGAGGTCAAGTGGATCTTCATTCATTATGATGTTGTCCTTGAAGAGATTTGAACATGAAAATGCATAGAGGGAACACCATGTCAAGAAATCAAGGAGATGGGCTGGGATTATGGCTTAGTGGTGGAACACTTGCCTCGCATGGGTGAGGCACTGGGTTCGATCCTCAGCACCACATATAAATAAATGAATAAATGGAGGTCCATCAACAACTAAAAAAATATTAAAAAAAAAAAAAAGACATCAAGGAGAAGGCAGCTGCTGCGATGGTCTGAACAGTTCCCCGAAATTGATGTGTTGAAACTTCATGGTCCTCGTGATAGTATTAAGAGTCGAGGTCGTTAGGAAGTGATTAAGTTGTGAGGGCAGAGCAAATGCAATTTGCAACCTTGTAAGGGCTGAGGGGATGCGTGAGGCTCCTTTTGCTCCTCTGCCCTCTGCCATGTGAGGACACAGCATTCTCTCCTGTGTGGTATTTCTCCTCTTCTGCCATCTGAGGACAACTAGACAGCACCATTTATGAGCAATGGTTCCTCACCAAACACCAGACCTGCTGGCACCTTGACTTTGGACTTCCCAGCTTCAATTACTTTATCCTTTACAAATTACCTAGTCTCCTGTATGTTGCTTTGGCAAAAGAAATGGACTCAGACAGTGGCCATCTCTACAAGTGGAGGAAAGAGGATTTGAAGAAGCCAACTCTGTTGACACCTTCATCTTGGACTTCTAGCCTCCAGAATTGTGAGAAAACAAATTTCCATTGTTTAAGCTGCCCAGCCTGTGGGACTTTGGCATGTCAGCCTTAGAAAACAAACACATAAAGATTCTGAGGAGACTTTAAGGGGAAGAAAGAGTTTATGTGCTAAAGAATTATAAAACTGCAGTTCTGTGGCTTAAGATCATTATCCATGAGAGAGAGATGAATGGGTTCTTCTCTTTAAATCACATAGACCATCAGTACATAAAGAGTCTCTCAGGTGACCAATGTATAGCTTCATGGAGCAAAAAGATCAAAATAGCTTCTGAATTTTACTTTCCAGCTTCAGAATATTAAGAATCAATTTAAGCAAACATTGCATCTTGCAGCATAATTACATGATTATTGAAAAAGGATTAAACAATTTTCTAAACTGTGTGTGGCATAAACCTGTTCCGTGGCTGCTTAGTTCCTCACCCTTCTGTTCTGAATACATCAGCTCTGAGCATCTCCAAGGTCCATGAAAAAAATAAAATAATTTCACAAAACTACAAAAGGAAGCATCATACATAATTTCGTAAGCATAACTTGAAACCTCCAGGGAAGAATGCTAGATCTACTAATATCAGGGCTTATTTCAAAATTGTCTCGGCTCCCCTACACCTGAGTAAATTGCCAATGTTGAAAAGACAAGCTAGCTCACCAACAATTTTTAGGACGACGTGGCATAACCATTATCATAAGGATGTAATTTTGCAGAACTTTCATTGTGAAGAAAACTCTTGTTACCATTTATAAAAGGAAATCAGTGGGAAAGCTTGTAATAAAATGGTTCCTAAAAGAGATATAGATAAAATTTGCTATTTGAGATCCACTGTGAGTGTGCTGGATTCCAAGTTGGAAACATTTACAAATGAAATCAACATCAGATTTCTGTTCCTTATACCTGCTGTAGCAACAGAATTCACTCTGAAGAATTCACATTTTGTTTTTTCAAATCTGAACCTAAATTTTGTAGTCGTTTTGAATGAAATTAAAACATGAAATTTAGTTACTATTAAGTTTAAAATATGTGAAAAAAGGACAAAACTATATGTTTACTGCCTTTCATAATAAGCATTGTATGCCATTTAAGAATATAAGTGGATGAAGCCTTTTAAAAAACAATCACACAATTGTCTAATTAGAAAGTAGAAATGAAAACAATATTTGTTTTACTTACAGTCTAGAAAAATAATGCTTCACATGAAAGCATAACTTATTATGAATGATCTGTTGTCAGCATCTAGCAAGTTTTTAAAATGAAAACAATTCTGTGTAAATGTAAATACAGACTGCCTATCAGTGACCATATTCGGGATGGAATATTCGAGCTGCTTCTCTTACAGGATCATATGCCTAGGAGGTAAGCCTGCTGGTAACTATAACCAAAGTGCACATTTGATTACCTCACTAGCACTTAGAGTCCTTGTGAAGCTCTTCCAAGAGAAGGTGTATTGTTTGTAGGTCATTGATTAGATTGGCTTCTGAGCCAATATGTTTACTTACTGAAGTATTGAAGCACATATGACCTGTCACCTTGAAACCTAGAGGAAAGCATTGAAGCCCAGAAGTCAAATGCTATGCAAAGACAATCAAGGGTGGCATCTTCTTAGAGGCACTGGCAGCTGGCAGCCTTTCAGGAGCAGTTCTGGATCCTCATTTGCAGCCCATTTTCAAAGGCAGGGCTGTGACTTACTGCCACAGATCACATTAGGTTTGCATAATCTATACTTCTCATTTGTGAAAGTGACTATAGTATCAAGACAAAATCCTATAAATCATCCTCTAGTACTAAGAGTCTAAAGCAAATCCCCAGTTCAGCACAAGCATGCAATTCACCAGTATGAGTTCTACACCAGCACCACTTCATGTTCTCTAGTATCATGCAATGTTCTTAAGATAATAGACATTCCCAAACTTTCCACATTCAGTTTCACACATTTGCTTGTATATTGGTTTAGAATTTTTTCCTATAGAAATATGAATATATATAGGCCAATAAAAGCAACTGCTAATTAGGACTAATATTGCTAAGATACTATAAGACTTCAACTGTATTCTTCACTAATAAACAAAATCAGAATAGAATAAAATGTAATTAACATTCATTTCATTTATCTTGGTCATCCGTGTCTAAGAAAAAGGGGTTAGATTAAAAAAGATGAGGCAAGAAATGGGGCCTTCTGGGTACTTGCAAGACTTAGTGATGTCAAGCTTAATAATAGGAGGGTTTTCCTTTCCTTGATATAAATGCATCGTAAGCAGTGCTCCAATGCTAATTCTTATTAACAATACTTAATGTTGTTTTTTGGGCTCCACAATGCTGCGTAAGGCGAGCACTTGACAAAGCGAGGAAGAAAAATGTTTATGAGCAAATGAGTAAGGATTCGTTGTGATGAAGAGAGAAAAAGGTGTTCAAGTGATACAAATATGCATGTGAAACAAATTAACGAGAATGGAAATTTTTAAGGTTGAAATACAATGCAGTATTATCAAGCCCATCACCTCCTATCCTGCAGGAAAGGAAGGAGGGAGCAGGGCAGGAGCTTGAGGTTGGGGGGCTCCCTTTTCCTAAACCCCAGGTGGGTCTGACAGCTGCCTAAATGGGGCAAGGCAGCAGGAAGTAGTGAGAAAGAAGGGCCAGAACCAACCAGCCACCTGCACAAACAGGGCATTTGCAACTTGAGGATGATTAATGACATGATATATTTTAATATTATACTATTAGAAAAGTATATTCTTTTCCAGATGAGGAAAACAAAGTTACATAAAACTTAAGGTCTTGTCCAAGATAGGGGAGCTAGTAAATGGTGGCTGAGGTGGCAGCCCTGAGCTATCTATATTGAGGTGATGCTCTGGTTTAGAGAGAGACAGGTAACCCCCACTTTGATCTACAATGAAGTTTTGTTCCTTTAAAATAGAATAAAATAAATGTGTGCTTCCAAGAGCACTTGGCACAAAGTAGATATTCACTGAACATTTTGATTATCACCTACCCAAGTGCAATATTGCTAGTTAAATATTGGCCAACTCTGAGGCTTGGTATTAGCTTTGGTTTTGCTTCTTTTCATGTTTTCATAGCCATTCTCTCCTCCAGGTATCTCACTGCAGTGAACTGCTAACTTCTTGAAAATCTACTGGTTCCCGCTCATGTGCTTATCAGCCTGCAAACTGAGAGACTGCTCCTGGAACGTCATAAGCACTCATTAAATATTTGTTGAGTGCAATAATTTAATTCAACAACTAGATCATTTGCTTCGAGCAGTAGAAGGAAATAAAAATTTATTTTCTTGGGCTGGGCACAATGGTGCATGCCCGTGATCCCAGCAACTCAGGACGCTGAGGCAGGAGAAGCACAAGTTCAAAGCCAGCCTCAGCAGCTTAGTGAAGCCCTGAGCAACTTAGTGAGTGAGACCCTGTCTCAAAATAAAACACAAAAAGGGCTGGGGATGTGGCTCAATGGTTAAGTTCCTCTGGGTTCAATCCCTGATACCAAGAAAGATACATATATGTGTGTGTGTATTATATTACATTTATATTATATTTATTATATAAATATATTTATATTTATATTATATTATATTATATTTTAGTATATTAGAATATAAATATCTATTTTAGTATATTAGAATTTAAAATTTTGAAACAAGATGTTAAAAGCCTAAAGTGATTATTATTAGTAATAATAGCAGTAGTATTTTGGTCTGGGGTATGTTATCACGTCCATGATACACCATTAGGCTTTCCAGTATAAATAGTGCACCTTCCACATTTACACTGAACTAGCAACATGAAGAATTTAAGCACTGCTCTTCTCCAGCTATATAAGATACCTCATTTGAATTTGATTCTGTCAAACTGTATTTGCATTTTATTGCACACATGGATTGTGCCTCTCTTCCTATATTTTTAAAAATTACATTTAGAAACAAGAGTGAATATTGTCGCTTAGCAAGTTTATAATCATGTTTCTGAGATTTAAATTCCGTCTTCTTTGCTCTGCCTGTGTATCCATTCATGGGTGTAGAAAACAAGAATATTTTATTCTTGTTCTGATATGTCCTACTAATACATGTTTATGGAAGAAAATTGCCATGGTTATTAAAAGAGTCTATGACATTTTCTAAAGAGTGTGGGTATTGCCTGCACAGCCTGGCTGAATTCCAATTTGGGTAATTACATTCTGCTGTCTGGTTACCTTAGCGATTCTCTCTCCTTGCTCCATGGGTCCTCACGGTGGTTGAGCTCAGCTGAAGATATTCCTGTTGCCATCCCTAGTTTTAAATAATAGGAGCTGAGACATTCTGGTCTTTGGAAATGTATTTTCTCTTTTGACATATTTAAAATTTTGTATACATTTTGAGGTATGTAATAAAGTCTAGTTTTATAATCGGAATTGTTCTTGGAACAGAGTAGGCAACACAATCAGGAAGAAAATTGTGATCCTTGATTTTTTTCCCTCTGTTCTTGATCATATCTATTATTCCTATGAAAATTAATTTTGTAAATTTATTTATTCTCCACTGCCTCTGGACCTTCATAAGCATTTGCTGGAACTTCTGTTCTTGTTCTTATGGTCTATCTTAAGATAGAGCTATTTGTGTGTTTATCTTAGGCCTTGGAAAAATATCAAATTTCAAGACCATGGGGACTTCTATATGTTTTTCATCTTGGTATAAAGTGTTATAGAATGACATACGGTAATTGCTCATTAAATGATGAAAGAATGATGTTCCCTTTAGGCTAATATTATTAACTATTAGCAACTGGGACTATATTTTGGACACTAGCTGACAATTTATTATGCAACTTAATGGAATTGTTTCAACTGAAATATTTCAGTTCCTGGCCACTGGCACTGCTATGTTGTGGCGGAATAGCCACAGAGACAGCTGCATTGCATTCTCCTAACTCTGATTTACTATTGGAAAACTCAAGGGTTAAAAAAAAGCCATGCCAGGATTGGTGTAAGATAACTATTGGGTCTGAAATCACAGTTCACTCTGTCCTGGAAGATTTAATTTGTCTGAGAGGGTAATTCAGAGTAGAGAATTCCCAACTTTGACCTACAATACCAAAAGGAATGGAGAGCAATGGTCAGAGGCAGGTGGTAGAGCTATAGCTGCCCCATCGTTCCAACCCAGACACATTTTCTTTCTCCCATTCAAGAAAATAAATTCACTAGAATAATATTAGCAAGGGTTAAACTTGAATTTGCCTTAACTAAAGTTTAAAATGTAAGTAATTAATAAGCATCAGTACCTCTTAGAAGAAATAAAATTCTTTCTACACACCCTTAATAGAGCTCCATGTGGTGTTGTCTTAGTGAAAATTTAGATTTTTCTTGGGGACCTGTAAGGACTATCTCCTATACCTCTAAGCCTGGTCTTAGGGAACTCTTTATTTTGTGCCTGGTATTTAAGTTTAACACCAAGTTTCAATTCATTCCCAGAATATAATGTGTATTTCTTGGACTTGGAATGCCATATTTCTGTCCTTGTTTGGTTGGCACTTAGGCTTCCCTTGAGACTGAGTAAAGAACCTTTCTCTCTGGTTCTGTAGTATCCTGGGTTTCTCTGTCCTTTTTCTCTGGTTCTGTATCATCCCTGAGTTTAACTTTGCATTTGTTCTTTTCATATGTAGACGTGATTGGTTTTTGTGCTTGTCTTTTTTGTTATGGAACTTTTCATATGGTTAGTGGAACTGAGCAAACATTTCTTAGATATTTGCGTGTACCTAGGAGAATCACTTGCTGAAGGGCCCCTTACTGAGAGATAACTCTTCCTAGGATTCTAGTTTGAATTTGAAAGTGAAAAGGTCAATGAAAGCAAGATGGATTTAGAGCCAGAAAAATCATGTTTACCTATATCTTCTTTTCCTCTTCCCATGTGTTAAATACAGTCTAAGAATTTACTGTTTAAAAACAATGAATTCATTTATAGTAAATCAGAAAAAAGTTTAATTGTCTTCTAGTTCTACTCTTGGAAACCTCTTTCTAAAAGATTGATCTGTAAGTCCCAAATTTCTAGCTTCTCTTTTGGGATTGCTATTTTTTTTATTTTGGGAAATTTTAAAAATTGATATTTTTGCTCTATCTTTAAGCCCTAGCAGGAAATGAGTCATTTTGGTAATTGCTTCTGTTATTTAAGAGTCAGAAGTTCATGGGTTTTACTTCAAGATTGACTCAGCACTATGATACCATGATGTCAATGAATGCCAAATCAAAAAGTTAACATTGTACCTGAAATGTGAGAGATTATTATTAGATTCCCTCACAGGCAGTGTGATACTCTCAGAAGGGCACTGACATAGGCAGGAGAAGACTAATGTAATGTTCCAGTCTCAAAATTGCCACCAACCTTGGGGCTTTGGGAATATTATTTTTCTCTCACAAAAAAAGTGAAATCTGGAAGCTGGGCTGCGGACGACATCAACCATATTGACATCTAAAACTAAAACATCTAAAACTAAAACACGAGAAGAAATCAGTCACTCCATAGAAGGAAGCAATTGGAGGAAATCTAGACATTTCTAGAGTTCTTTCCTTCTATAGGGAACACTGAGAAATCAAGTTTGTTTAATTACCCTCATTTGGTAGGATTACACTGATGATGCTGGGATTTAATTTTAAAATTTTTGTGTGTAAACCTGGTGTAACTTATTGAAAGTCAGGAGATGTGTGGTCTGGTTTTTGTTTTGGGGAGAAGGCTGGCATCACAGTATCCCAAAAAGTCTATATGAGAATAAGCCAAACCAACACATTGTAGCCAAATCTAGGGAGATAATATTTCTCAGTAGTTAAAAGCCTGGCTTTAGAATCTCTGGTTTGCTCCTTATTAAGTGTGACTTTAGGCAAATTACTTAGCCTATGTGAAAATACATTTTTCTCATGTGGATAATGAGAATAATAATATTGGCCCATAGATTTAACTTGGGTCAGTATATGTCAGGGGTACAATAAATAACAACAATCAATGTGAGATGACAAATCACTGTTTGTATTCTGAGTCAGATGGAGAGTGGGCCTCAGATTTGTTGGGACCATCATCTCAGACATGGTGGCCAAGAGTCCTTACTTCTAACCCTAACAATAACCGACATTTCATAACCAGAATATAGAGCTGCACATAGATTATCTCATTTGCTCATCACAATAACCTGGAGTCAAGACAGTTATTAATTCATTTTCAAGATGATTTAAATGATACAGCTAAGGTCACTCAGCTAGTAAGTAGCTGAAAGAGCTCAAACCAAGTGTTCATGTCTTGTAACTCTTCTGTTATGATCCTAGTTCTTCCTTGTTCCTAATGAGTCT
>PVHX01034157.1:0-12531 GCA_004024805.1 Geosciurus inauris | reverse complement strand
GGCTCAGTGGTCGAGTGCCCCTGAGTTCAATCCCCAGTACAAAAAAAAAGATTTGATTTTAAAAATATCCCCTCTTTAGGCAATTATATGTTGGGTGGGTGGATGGGTGGGGAGGGCATTTATTGTATAAATGAGGTCAGTCAGGGAAACAGGAGGTACAAACATGAAATGTAGCAGTTTATTTTTTAGCTCATTTGTGAGTTTATATCCAAGTTCTCTCAGCTTCTAAGCTGAGACATTCTTTAGAATGTGGTCAGGGTGTACAGAGATGGGGACTTGATTGCAAGCTATTAAAGGATTAATTGAATATATACATTTTTAGCATTCCTTAATGCAATGTAAATGCTAACAGCCTTTGCAAGTTTCCAAATAACTCTCCCTTGAACAGAGCTGTTTATAGCTTTCGGAGCACATTCTATGCATTATCTCATTTGCTCTTCATAACAATCCTATGAGGCAGGAGGCAAGGCAATGTTTTCATCTCAGTTTTACTGATCAGGGTCCAAAGCCACATGGATCAGAAGAGGTGGAGCCGGGACTAGAATGCAAGCCCTGTTCTCCCTGTTCATGGCACACCCTGGGACCCAGAACATCCACTCAAATTGCAGTTGTTTTAGAGTGAACCAGTGACCCCTGATTTATCATTTTAACTCCCTGAATTTCATATAGTATTCACCATCTCTGCAAGAAGATCAATCTTTCTTCCTCCTCCTTTGGTGTGTTTTAGCCTGCTCTGAAATAAGGATTTAGTGAGTTCTAGATTTTATTTGTGACTATAGATCTTGATATTAGAAAATGTTTACTTTTGAAGTCCTAAGGGGAAGTAATAGGGTTGTGTTGCCTTCCTGCCAAATACACACCCACTTATTCATAATAATCAGGAAAAATATTGAAAGGTACCTTTATTGGTGGTAGTGGATTTTTATATAGAATGGAAATTTTAAAATGACTTAGATAATAATCTAATTTTTAGGGAAAATTATATTCATCATAGCCTCTGTGGTAGTACATATCAAATATTTTAGGAATTGAAAAAAATTCAGTGCAAGAATTATAAAACAATTCTGCTATAATAATATGTATCTTTAAAAGAAAAACTTAAAACAAATGTGGTTATTGTCCAACAAACAGACAAGTTAGGATAGAGACTTTGGGAAGGTCAACTTTGCTTAGAGTGAGGCCCCATTCTCCACCCAGAGGGGAACCCTCCCCTAAGTATGGGACAGGCACTGAGCCCAGATCAATTTGATTCAAGTACAATTAATAGCACTTGCCCACAGATGCTGGAGAGAGTGTCCTTTCCTATTTGTCTGGGGACACAGCAAATAAATGTTGGTAACATGGTGAACACCTGATTCTTAGAACAGAATGGAAGTCCCATCCCTTCTCTGAACCTATCAAAACTTTCAAGATCAACAATTACCAGCTTTGTGAGACCTTAGGACCAGCTGAACTTGGTTGAGTTTTATGCATAAAATACCCTTAAGATTTGTGGCCAATATCCCTTTGATCTCTGTATTTTGACTTCTTGAATATTCTTGATTTTTTTGAGCAGGTTCTTAACTTCTTGACTGTGTCTAATCTAAATGTAAAATGAGACAATCAAAGTGATACTTATAGCTTAATATGGTGGCAATGATATGTGGTAGGAAGGTCAGAGGTGTTCAAATCCTCACTTTATTTCTTTCTAACCTCAGAATCTTGGGTAGTTCACTCAGATATTTGTGTCATAATTTCCTTATCTTAAGAATAAAGATATTTGTGATGAGTACATGTGACAAAATATGTATACTGTGTATTGGATTCTTGGCACATAGAAAGCACTCTAAAATGCCAATTTTCAAAAGTTAGAAGTAAGTTTTGACATGAGAAGATTCATCCTTGACCTAAACATGTATTCTAGCTTTTATTTGTATACCCCTTAGAGTTGCTAAGTGATAAACCTTATGTTTACTGCATTTCCAATGTAGTTCCATCAAAGCATGCTGAATGCGACTCCATAAGCTAGAAATGTTAAACAGGTTTATCTCCTATGTCATCTCGATTCTCTGGTCTACCTGCCTTCGAGCTGTGTTGAAGGTACAAGACTGTAGTTCTAAGAGTTAAAAGTGCATTCATTGAGCCTGGCATGGTGGCACTTGCCTGTAATCCCAGGGGCTCGGGGGTGCTGAGGCAGGAGAATTGCAAGTTCAAAGCCAGCCTCAGCAAAAGGGAGGCCCTAAGCAACTCAGTGAGACCCTGTCTCTAAATAAAATACAAAATAGGGCTGGGGATGTGGTTCAGTGGTCGAGTGCCTTTGAGTTCAATCTTTGATACCAAAAAAAAAAAAAGTGCATTCATTGACTAGTCATGTCTGCTCTGGTTGGGAGAAAATAATGGTGGTGGGTGTGCAGGCATTTTCCCTGCTTGGCCTAAGGTGCGCATCCTTGGGTCTTTACCTAACAACAAAGAGACTTTCAGATGCCAGATTCTATTACTGCTGAACTGCATGTAAGGTGCCCCGAAGTAACTTTATTATTGGAAAGGCAGCTTGTTTAACTGAGAATAAGGAAGAGAAGAGAGCTGGAAACCTCTTCTCCCTGGCTCCATGCCCCCAGTACTCCATACCAGGTATCCAGTGCTTCAGCTCCATTGAGATGTCGCCCATTTCCTAGGATGAGCCCCACCTTCTCACAGGCATATGGCTTGACACAGGGTCTTACTACTTCTGAGAATGTCATTTCCCATCTTTGCATCTTGACAAATTCTATTCAGACTTCGATGGCTGGCTCCTCTAGGTTCTTAATATAATGTGGTCTGATAGATCCAACTCTAGGACTTCCTTGTATCCTTGGTGCCCACCCTTGTAGTCCGTCTTCAACAGAGTACATGGATGTGAAGGAGGAGATATTGATGAGTCAAAGGTCTCAAATTTCCCAGAGAAAATAATCCACGTTTTAGAAAGACATTGCTTCCCTCTGGAGTTGGTAAAACCATCTCGTTTGGGCTCCATCATATTTTAAAGGGGTGCTCCCCTTAGTTAACTGTTAAAATAAAAAGCCAAGTTTTATATTTGAAAAAGACGCCTTGAATTATGATGATTGAGTCTTATGGGAACTAAGACCAACTTTTGAAAAAATCGTGATAAAATATATATAACGTAAAATTTAGCATTTTCCACCCTTTTAAAGTGTACAATTCAGGGGTATTAAGTACATTCACATCATTGCACAGCCATCACCACCATCCATCTCCAGAACTCTTCATCTTGCAAAATTCCAACTCCTTACCCATTATACAATAACTCCCAAAGCCTTCTGGCCCAGTGTACCAACCACTCTACTTTCTGTCTTCATGAATTTGATTTTAGGCACCTTGGCTTATTCCACGTAATATAATGTCAAGGTTCATCCCAGTTGTACAGTCGTAGCATGAGTGAGAATTTCCTTCCATTTGCTTTCTCTCTCTCCCTCCCCCCACTGGCCAGTACTGAGGATTGGACCCAGAGGGTCTCTACCACTGAGCACATCACCAGCCTTTTTTATTTTATTTTGAGACAGAGTCTCATTTAATTGATGAAGCTGTCCTTGAACTTGCAATCATCCTGCTTCAGTCTCCCCACTTGCTAAAATTATAGGCATGTGCCACTGTATCCAGCAGAATTTCCTTTCCTTTTAAGACTGAATAATATTGCATTGTATGTATAGGCCACATTTTGTTTATCTACGTATCTGTTGATAGACACAGGTTGCTTCTACCTGTTGGCTGTTATAAATAATGTTGCTATGAACATGAGTATACAGATATCTCTTTGATATTTACTTTCAATTCTTTTGAATATATACTCAGAAGTGGAATTGTGAATTACCCGGTAATTCTATTTTTAACTTTTTGAGGAACCTCATATTGTTTTCCATAGTGGTGGCACCATTTTACATTTCCACAAATAGTGCATAAGGATTCCAATTTCCCGTATCCCTTCCAACACTTGTTATTATGTTTTTTAAAATGGTAGTCATCCTAATGGTCATGAGGGAGTATATTATTATGGTTGATTTGCATTTCCCTAATGATTACTGTCTTAGTCCATTTATGCTACTATAACAAAGTGCTATAAACTAGGTAGCTCATAGTATCAGAAATCTACTTCTCATAATTATGGAGGCTGGGACGTCTGAGGTCATGCTGTGGGCATGTTTGGTATCTAGAAAGGGCCCACTTTCTCAAGGATGGTAGCTTCTTGCTATATCTTCATATGGTGAAAGGGATGAAAGAGCTCCCTTGACATATTTTATAAGGATACTAATCGTATTTTTGAGAGCTGTGCTTTCATGACTTAATCATCTCCTAAAAGGTCCTATCCTAATACCATGACTTTAGGATTAGGATTTCAACATGTGATTTTTGGGATGACACTGACATTTAGACACAGCAATCGGTGATAAACATCTTTCATGCACTTATTGGCCAATTCTGTCATTGTTTTGAGAAATGTCTGTTCAAATTCTTGGCCTATTTTTTTTTAAATTGGTTATTTGGGTTTTGATTGCTGACTTGTAGGAGTTCTTTATATATTTGGAATTAACCTCTTTTCAGATATATAATTTGGAAGTGTTTTCTCTGTTCCCTGTAGTGCCTTTTACTCTGTTGATTGTTTTCTTCCATATACAAAAGTTTCAGATTTTGATATACCCCTATGTATTTATTTTTCTTCTTTTGCTTGAGCTTTTGGTATCATATCTAAGAAATAATTACCAAATCCAATGTCATGATACTTTTCCCCTGTTCTAAAAGTCTTATAGTTTTAGCTCTTGTTTAGGTCTTTGATCCATTTTGAGTTAATTTTTTATAAGGTATAAAATAAGAGCCCACCTTTATTCTTTTCATGTGACTATCCATATTTTTCCATTTATTGGCAAAGCCATCCTTTCCCTGTTGAGGTGTTAGAACACTTGTTGAACAAGGGTTTGACTACATATGTGAGGGCTTTCTTCTGGGCTGTCTATTCCAATAATTTCTATGTCTTTCTTTTTTCTTTCTTTTCTTTATTTTTTTTTTCTTTTCTTGGTACCAGGGATTGAACTCAGGGGTACTTGACCACTGAGCCACATCCCCAGCCCTATTTTGTGTTTTTATGTAGAGACAGGGTCTCACTGAGTTGCTTAGCACCTCACCATTACTGAGGCTGGCTTTGAACTCATGATTCTCCTGTCTCAGCCTCCCAAAGTGCTAGGATTACAGGTGTGTGCCACTGTGCCCGGCTCTATGTCTTTCTTTATGTCAGTGCCACACTGTTTTGATTTCTGTAATTTTGGAGCATGTTTTGAAATGTGAGACCTCCAACTTTGTTCTTTTTACGTTTGTTTTGGCTGTTCAGGGTCCTATGAGATTCAATATAAGTTTTAGGATTTTTTTTTTTTCTGGAAAGAGGTCATTGGAATTTTGATAGGGAGTGCATTGAATATGTAAATTGTTTTGAATAGTAATGACTTCTGAACAATATAAATTCTTCAAACCCATGAACATGAAATGTCTTTTCACTTATTGCTGTTTTTAATTTCTTTCAGCAATGTCATATAGTTTCCAGTGTATAAGTCGTTTGCTTCTTCAACTAAGCTTACCTAAGTATTTATTCTTATGATGCTATTGTAAATAGAATGAATTATTTTCTCAATTTACTTTTCAAATTGTTCATTATTAGTGTACAGAAATGCAACTGATCTTTATATGTTGCTTTTGTATCCCAAACTTTGCTGAATCTGTTGTCAGTTCTAAAAGAGTTTTATTTTTGGTGGATTCTGTAGGGATTTCTGTATATCATATCATATCATATCATATCATATCATATCATATCATCTGTGAAAAGAGATAACTTCACTCCTTTCTTCCCAATTAGATGTCAATTCCAATTTGTTTATTTTTCTTTCCTAATTTCTCTGGCCAAGACTTCTAGCACTATGTTGACTAAAAGTAGCAATGACAGGCGTCCTTGATTTCTTGATCTTAGAGGAAAAGCTTCAGTCTTTCACCACTGAGTATGATTTTAGCTGTGTGTTTTTAATACATTGCCTTTATTATGTTGAGGCAGTTTTATTTGATTTTATGGAGTATTTTTTATCACAAAACATTATTGAATTTTGTTAAATGCTTTTTCTGTGTCAATTGAGATAAGCATGTGGTTTTTCTTCCCTTCATTCTGTTGATGGAATGTATTAAATTAATTCATTTTCATATACTGAACCATCCTTGCATTGCAGGAATAATTCCCACTTAGTTGTATTAATATAATCTTTTGAATTCTGTATACTAGTACTTTACTGAGGATTTTTCACCAACATTCATCAAGGGTATTGTTCTATACTTTTGTTTTTGTGGTGTCTGGTGTCTTTTGTTTTTTTTGGTATCAAGGGAGTGCTAGCCTCAGAATGAGTTTGGAAGTATTTTTTCCTGTTTAATTTTTTGAAAGAGTTTAGGAAGATTGATGTTAATTATTTTTAAATTTTTGGTAGAATTCAACAGTGAAGCCAAATGGTCCTAGGCTTTTCTTTGTTGGAAGTTTTAAAATTATGATTCAATCTTCTTAGTAGTTATAGATCTGTTGAAATTATCTTTTTTATCATGAGAGTCAGTCTTGATAGGTGGTGTTTCTAGGAACTGACCAACTTCATAGGTCACCCAATTTGTTGTTTATAGTATGTTCATAATCTTTTTTTATTTCTGTAAAATCGATTATAATGTCTTTTCTTTCATTTAGTTATTGAAGTCTTTTTTTCTTTCTTAGTCAATCTAGCTAAAGATTTATCAATTTTTTTGATCTTTTCAGAAAATCAACTTTTGGTCTCATTGATTTTTTTAAATTGATTTTCTATTCTGTTTTGTTTGTTGGCTTTAATTTTAATTATTTTCACTCCTGCTAGCTTTGGAGCTAGTCATTCTTCTTCCTCTAGTATAAATTCCTCTAGTATAAATTAAGATATAAATTTAGGTTGTTGATTTAAGATCTTCTTTTTAAAGGTAAGTGCTTTGAGCATTTTTAAGTAGAGGTGTCTACATGTATTTATCCTGTGACTCTGCAGGAAGAACCAGAGACCGGCCAGCAGCACTGCAGCCCAGGCGAAGTGTCCTCAATGGACATTGCTTTCTCAGAGTTCCAGGCAATTTCTGGATCTGAGACTTTACAGGGGCCCTTCCTGTTCATAGAAAGCCATCAAGTTTGCACTAACTGATTTTATATGGGACCAAACTAATTTTGCTTTATTGTGATTATATCTATATCCAAGGGTGAGCTTATTTGTTTTGAAACACAGTGCTTAGATGAAATTAGTTTACTTTTTTGCTTCTACAATATTTCATATAAAATGTTACCTTAATTTTATTAAGAAAGACTACAGTATGATTCAAACAAAAGAAAATACAGTAGTGACTCTTCAGGGAAATAAGTGGCTGCTGTGTTGGGATTTGCCCATAGACTAAAGACTTGGTCACAACCTGTGGTGCCACTGGTAGGTGGTGGAACCTTTAGGAGGTGGGGCCTAGTGGAAAGAAGGAAGGTCATGCGGGTGATGCTTTTGAAGGAGATACTGGGAGCCTGGATTCTTCTCTTTCTCTCTCTGCTTCTTGGCCACCATGAAGTGAGCCCGACACTGCCCACCATGATGTGCTGCCTCACCTCACACTCAAAGGCAACAGGGCCAAGTGACCATGAAATGAAATCTCTGAAACCATGAGCCAAAATAGACCTTAACAGCAAAAAGCTGACTCACGGTGGCTTAGAGTTTTATTGTCTCTCCCAGTTTGTAGCTTAGAAGGGAAATGTGTTTGGTTTGTGCCCACTTCTTTGATACAACAAACAAATCCATCACAAGAAGGATCAAAAATAGTTCTTTGTGGCCACAATATATATTAGAAGGTTTATAGATTATCATGTCTTCTGATGCCTATAACAGAAAGCTAGACTCTAAATGACTCAAATAGATGTATAATCTCCCATCACTGGGAGTTCAGAGGCAAGCAGACACTGGAGTGGCAAAGCTTAGTTATGTGATCAAGGACACAAGGATCCAGTTCTGGATCTCCTTGTGGTTATAAGATGGCTGCCAACAGCCACAGGGGCAATGTGCTTCCTTATGCATATCCTGAAGGAAGAAGAGAAGACAGAGGAGGATAAGGAGCTCATTTTTCTATTCTACTCTGAAACAGAATTAAAGTCCTACATTGTTTGTTATGGTAACCATTGACCGTATATGGTTATCAAGCACTTGAAATGTGAGTATTCCAAGTGAGATGTGCTCTAAGTGTAAAAAACACACTCAATTTTTAGGACTTGGAAATAAAGGAATGTTAAAATATCTCAAATTTATATTGTCTATGTGTTTTGATCATAATATTTTAGATATATTAGGTTACATAAATATACCTGAAAAGTTAATTTCATTTGTTTCTTTTTACTTTTTAAAATGTGGCTACCAAAAAATTTGAGTTACATATTAAATTTATAATATATTTCTGCTCAGCAGCATTGCTTTAGTCTAATGGGGCTGGCTTTGGACACAATTTGGACAACCACTGCCCAGGAAAGCCATGTGTTGATTGGCTGGGACCAGTCATCTGAGGTGAGTGGATTTGGGGGAGTCAATTATAATAGCCAGCACAAAGGAAGAGGAGTGGAAAATTGGGTACCTTAATCCTCACTTAGGATTGGCAGAGATTAAAAAAATGAGTTTTCAGCAGATTTAAAATACTCTGGGATTTGAAAGAATGCAAACCCTCCCAAGCCCACTCTTCTTTTCCTTGTTTCAGACTTATTTTCTTGTTTCCTTGAGGCCATTCCTTACCCTGGTCATGGATCAGTGAGGTTGGGTTGAAGAACGATGGGAAGAGGCCAGTCGGGTGAGGGTGTGCAGCAGAAGGTGAGCTGAAAAAATAACTAAGTTTCCATCACAAAATAAAACACATATCAGAAGTGCCATGTCTGAACTGCCTTGCATGAAACTTATTATTTTATGCCTTCATACGATGGATCATTCCAGCAGATACTGCTTTTCAGCTTAATGTGTTTGGCCAGCTTGAAAAAGAGCATAGAAAAACTTTGTAAATGGGAAGGGGTGGTTGGTGGATTATTTCCTGGAGCCCCTGCATTTGGGTGGCAAGAAGCTGGGAAGGGCAGTGCAGTGTTAATTTCCTGGGCAATCCTTACTTCGGATTCCTTGCCATGGTTGCTATTTTAATGCCCCATATTTCTTTCCTACTCTGTAATAACCATTTTTACTCATTACATTCTTTATTACAGAGTTTCCTCAAATGCTCTTTGGCTCTTTATATAAAATCTAGTATTACTCATCATCACGTGGGCTCTTCCCATGTTTTTCAGTATCATTCAGACCACTGGCTTCGGAATCACCTGAGAAGCTTGTTTCCAAGCAGGTTCTCTGGTCCCTTGTCAATGCTACTGAATCCAGATCTCTAGGATCTACATTTCTAACAAGCTCCCAGGCAACTCCCATCCTCCCCAAAGACCAAGAGCTTTCAAGACTCCTATAGAGTCAGACAGTGGGTGCAGGCAGATGTGAATGGGGCAGTTTCTCCTGGTGGAACCTCATGACAGTTAAGTCCTAACTGAGGCACATGGGCATCTCTCGGTTCTTGCCAGGAAAACAGGGTTGATGTCTGGTGGACTGAGGAGCCATGGTGGTATCTGCCATGCCCCAAAGTGAATCAAAGAAAGTGGTCTCTCTCAGGGTTACAGCCGCCCAGGCCAGGGTGTGGCTCTTGTTTTCCTTGGCTTATGGGCTTCCACGAGGAGGCCACACTCTGGAGAAAGCAGGTAGGTTGGTGTCTAGTAGATGTAGCAGTCATTGGGAATTTCCAGAAATAATCATGGAGATGGGGAAGATATGAGGTCCTTCAGCGGGGCATGTGAAGCTAATGGGGTTGCTAGGCTCAGTGTTAATGTTAACCTGCAATTAAGTTACAATCATTACAAAACTACATCCCCAGCCCCACTTTGTATTTTATTTAGAGACAGGATCTCACTGAATTGCTTAGCACCTTGCTTTTGCTGAGGCTGGCTTTGAACTCACGATCCTCCTGCCTCAATCTCCTGGCCACTGGGATTACAGGTGTGAGCCACCGTGCCCAGCTGTCTGGTAAATCTGGGTGGAGACATTCTTACTTGTTTCCTAGCTCTGTCCAGATCTACGTGTCTCAGTATTAATTCAGACACTCATCATTTTCCCTTTACAGAATCCTTTCAGTTGGCAGAGTAGTTGGAGTGCCCCAACTGGAAGTGCCCTGGTATTTGCTGCCACCCAGGTAGTGCTGGGGAGATGCAGTGGACATCTGAGTCAGCACCCTGTCCCACAGCCAACGTAGGCATCAACCCTCCATTTCTCGGCTGTGGCTTTATAGAATGCAAAGTATGGGAGTGTGTGGGTGTGTGTTTGGGAGATCTGGGAGAACTGGCCATGTTGGAAAACTTCAGCCATTCCCAGAGTCTGAGATCTGAGTCTGCTCCTCAGGGTGGAGTTGAACAATGAAAGACCAGACTAACAGCTTCCTTTCCATGTGTGGAAAGGGATTTCCACTCAAGCCTCCTGTCTTCAGGCTTCCCCCCTGCAATTCCTTCCATGTAAGAAGCCTTTGAATCAGCTGCGGTGCCATGAAGTAAATTGGAGCTTCAGAGCTTCAGATTTCTAGAAAAGCAGAGGTACCTGGAAGACCAAGTTCCCAGATGGGGGTGCGTGTGAATGGAAGGTAGTTTTGGTCAGAGGGCATCATGAGCCTTGGAACTCTGGATGACCCAGAATGGGTCTTCCATCTTGAAGAAACATCTCTCTAATCTAGATGGTCAACTCTCTCTGGATACAGACATTTACTTTGGCCTTTGATGACATGAATTATTAGACATATCCCTACTTATTGCTTTTGGATTTTACTAGTAACACTTTTTATTGTATTAAAATCAATTGTCAGAGAACACCTTGGTATCTTCTAGATATAAATGCAGGAACAGATTCCATTAGGGCATTTAAGGCAGTTTTGGAATCACCATTATATGCAGTCTGTGTCCAGTGGAAGACAGGGAATTTATTCTGCAAGTGAAATGTGTAAGAATTATTATTTTTCCCACAGAGCATATTTATTTCTTTTTGACAGTGTTTAAGGTTATGGACTCTATTTCTATCTTGCAAAAGAAAACAGTATACAATACAATTACAGACATAGACCAAATGCACTCATTTTCTTTAGTCGAGGACTCCCATTTCAATAACTGAAGGAAGTGAGAATGTTTAACATCCTGAGAACATGCTAAGCTGAATTTAAGTGAAAGATGATCCCTGGTTCTTTCATTCTTGTTTTAAAAATAAACTACATAATTAAATGGCTATAGATACTTCTTTTTGGGGGAGTAAAACAGCAGTCAGATTTTTTGCAATCATGTCAACAGAGCAGGAATTTTCCTAACCCTTTGGCAAAATAGAGAATCAATACCAATCAGAAAAAATGCTAACAAAAGGGAAAATCTCATGGGAGCCACAGGCGATAAAAGATTTAAAATGTGAATAAAACATCACAGGTCAGCATTAAAATAGATGAAACATTTCTCTGCCAAGGAGAAACATCCAGCCTCTAAGCAGAGGTGTAAAAACAGACCTAATTGCGCAAAGGGGCCAAACAGAAAGCCCCAGACCAACCACTTCAAGTTCCCCATGGAAAGAGTCTCCTGTCCCAGGGAGACATTCACTCCCTGTATTTGTTTTTGGAGTCAGACATTTCACTTTGCTTGAAAATAAAAAATCTCTGAAAATGCAAATCTTGACCATGTATAATTTCATAAACTAGTATATTTGGAATTTGAGAACAAAGAGACTAGATTTGCCTTCAGAAAAGGAAAAATTACCTGTTGGTTCAATTCATAAATGAATAAGACCTAAAATGCAACTTACAAAAAGATCCATTAGAGACAGACTGGATTTTGAGTAAATAGCAGCGGAAGCAATCTCCGATTGGAAGGGTTTTTTTTTTAAATTTTTTAAAAATTTTTCTCAAAAGTTGCATTTTAATACATGTTGTCAAACATAACAGAAAAAAACAAATTTTCAGGAGCTGTACACACTATTCACTGAAAACATTTGTTGAGGCAAATAGAAAAAAGATTGTTACAATCATAATTTTTCTAACTTTGCACAAAATTATAAGCAGATTACATTCTTCATATTAAACATCTTTATATGCACTTTCAATGAACAGTATATATATATATGTATATATATATTTATATATATTTTTTATCAACCATCTTTACTATACCCATTCCCCTTTCCTGCCCACCACCTCCCCCATGTCGCGTCCAATGTTTCTCTATTTCTCTTATGTTTCCCATTCCCACCTCCCTTATTCATCAGCATCCACTAATCAGAGAGACCATTCGGCATTTGGTTTTTTGGGATTGGCTTACTTCACTTAGCATAATGCTTTCCAATTCCATCCATTTGCCTGCAAATGCCATAATTTTATTCTCTTTTATTGCTGAATAATATTCCATTGTGTATA